>QFEF01014034.1:0-10081 GCA_003316035.1 Neoboletus subvelutipes | reverse complement strand
CAATTTTGACCCTGGCGTTTCAGATTCGCCGCTTAGCATATCGAAAACGCAATCACTAGGTGAAATTTACCTCCTGTGGAACTTGTCAGCGAACAAGTGAGATAGGGCTTGTTTTTTCATACCAAATTGTTACCACCAGGCAGGCGGAAGAATGAAGGTTTCATTTCATACAACGCCTTTGAGGTCATCAATAGGTAGGCCATCACACCAAAGTGCGCCAATATCATCACGTACAGTTGAAATGTTGATCCTCATGCCATTTTCGCGATTGTTGAAGGTCGGAGGAAGCAAGGAAAACATCGCGAAGTTGATGGTCTGGCCAGCTGCTTCAGCTCCATCAAAAGTGATCGTGAAATTGTTCGCTGTAGAGTTGGGGGACGCCATCGGTGTAAGGCGTAGAGTGATCTGACGCCAAGTCGTCTGGGATCCGTTGATTGAGACGGAAGCAGAGGCATAAATTTGGCCCGTGGAACCCTGTAATGCAATGGTAGCTGTTCCATTGAAGGAGGAAGTCGCCGGGAATTTGTAATAGAAGGATGCGTTGTATGTCCACTTGGAATTCACTGGAATTCCTGATACGCTACGTAATGAAATAGTTCACGAAACACAATGAGGATGACAAACCATAGTAGCCGCTGTTCCCGAAACCAACTTGTCCAGAAGTACCTGCTGGAATGGTTAACTGAACAGAATTTGGGAGTGCAGGTGAGACGGGCGATGGATCAGCTATCACGTTGATCATTGCACCGTTGACAGCGCCCCACGCGTACAATGCATCGATTGTGTCTGGACATGACAGTTGAGTGACGTTCGAGCACTCCCATTCGGCCGCTCACTTGGCGTGACTTGTTGGAACGCTCGATTTTGCAGCACTGAAGAAGGGTAGTCAGTGGTAGTTCCAATCTATGCCATGGCATAATGACCAACATTCAGCGTAAAGACCGCCGTCACCGCTCTATGTGACCGTCAGTCGACGCTTGCAGTTTGTATCAGGGTCGGCTCTTACATGCTGTCAAAAGGTTTCGGTACCCTGCATATGGATTGCAAGAGCGCCACTCACATTAATGTCCTGTGGGTTTGGGAGACATATCTATCAGATGAGGGTACCACCCGGGTGAAACAACCATGCCTCGAACATCTGTCCATCTAACCAAGATCGTGAGTGACTTGGTAGGAAAAAAAAAGAGTAATAGGGCGTACAGAGGAGAGGGGGGATAGAATGGCTCGCTATTCCATTTACCGTAATTATTGTGGTTGCGGACGCACCGCCCACGAGTACGACAAGAGTTAGCAGACCTTGGGCAAGAAAATGAGATAGCATTTGCGGACTGAGTTGGCAGAGTCATGTCAAATCATTCGACCAGTTCTTGTATGCTTGCTCCATGCGGCGGTGTATTGGGTATCAACCGAGAAAGCAGTGACTCTCGTAACAATACCCCGCTCCTATTCAGATACTGGCCTGTAGTGACACAATCCGGTAATCAAAGAATGAGAGATTAAATATGATCCATCTTACTAAACGGCTTCCATCTTGTTCGTTGCAGTCCCATCTCCACCACTTGTGCACGTGGACTACGATGTTGAGCTCCTGCGCAATTTCTCTACCCAATAAGGAAGGTAAAATGCCATCCATACCCGACTTCTGGTGCTGCGATCGGGATTCGGGAATAGGTGACCTAATAGTACACCCAGTAGTCTCCGACAGTCCCCTCCACGTTCACTCTCGTGAATAACGCAGGGTATCTGCCTGCGGTTTTCAGCACACCCGCCTAAATGGATCGAGCGGAACAAGCCTGTATCCAAAGATACGCATACACCTCCACTCACATTAGAGTTTGCGGCAATCTTAAATGGTGTACTGAACATGCCGAGTACATCACCGAGGGCGAAGGTGACATCTCCATTTGCGGAGTTGTTTCTCGTATCGGATGTGATGATGATACTTGAGGGATGGCTGCTTACAGTCGTGGAATTGGCTTGGTTGGTTGACACCATAACGCCGCTAATTGTGGTAACTCACAGGACGGCGTCGCCATTCGTAGAGAGAGCAAATCTGCCTCCAGTAAGTCCGGCTGCCCCTGCGTCCGGAGCCCTAAACAACATGAGACATCTGGAAACAAGTGTATTTTCCTTACCATGTAACATCACCGCCCGTGGATAACGCGCACTGCATGACAATAGTGCTGGATCCTATCCTAACACGAACGATGTCTGGTTTTTCCCCGCAAAATCGATATCTGAGGTAGTCGACCATGTCGAGTTCATATATGATGCCGACGGGCGAAATAGTGAACGAAACCTGGAGGAATATAAATGCATTGATCCATACCCATGAAGTGTGACGACACTACCTTCAATGTCACCAACAGCAGACTCCCGTCAGAGGTGAAATCGAACCAAGGTAGCAATTTCCTCCATGCCATCCGCCATTGATCCAATGGTAGCATTATGAATCGTGTCCCATTTATTCAGAGCCATAACCTCCGTAGACGGTTTCTCTGGTCCCGTAAAGCCAGTAATCGGAATCGAAGGGACGAATATGGAGACCTGCTTTCCATACCTATAGAATCGCACCTTTCATCATCAATCCAATCCGTAAGGCCCCTGCGGTCGCAATCGCGAAGTGGGGTCCAATCCAAGGAGCCAGTGACTCCCTGTGGGTGTACCACTTTGCGAACTCTGGATAAGCAATCCAGGACCAGAGGGCTCCACGTCGCACAGATGTGATGCTGTACTTCCAGACCGCGCAAAAGTGCCATCACATGGGCCAGATACGTTCGGCTCAGAGATATAGAACGCCTTCTCGGCAGGGAAGAGAACGCCCTTGTGCGGAAGGTGAGCAGGGTCAACCGGATCGGTAGTGAGCCCATCACAGCTCTAATCGACCCCATCCAAAAGTGGGGTTCACAATATGTTTGGGTTCATGCGAAATGCACCACCGATATCCGTACGTGCATACACGCATGCTTGCTGAGTCGGGTTGAAAATGAAGTCGGGAACGAAACCTGCCTCAACTCCTATCTTGACATTCTTCCAAAGATATGGTTGGGAAAGGGCACTGGCGAATGGCATGGAGACCAACGTCGCGGAAAGCTACGCATCTCGCGCGGTCAATGCATTTGAGGGAAAGATATACGAGGAATCAGGATATATGCCAACGAGAGAAGCTCCCTGCCATGCGAATGTCAGCGTACAACCAGCCGTCATCATAGGAACCAACATAGTATGAAATGCACCTACCTGTATAGCATGTTCAAAGCCTGCCTTCCGAACAACGATCGAGAGGTAGAACTTTAGCATTCTCCACCACGCAGTCAGCAGCAGTGTGCATTGACAGAATGGTTAGGACCATATATAGGAGGTCCTATGTGAGTTCGTTGCGCGACAGATTGGCTTGACCTCCGAATCATGAATGGAACATATCAGCTTGGCGCGGCTGCACCACTCTCGGAAATTCGTGAAGGATACGGCATATGCAGAAATACGAGGACGCGGAATCGTCCTCCTGATCAAAATGTCCTGACGAGTTCTTCCTATGGAAGGTTCGAATTCCGGGGACTGGCAGCTCAATAATCATTCGGTGAATAACTTCATTCGCCAATAGAAATGGGGGAAACAGGTTTGCGTTTATGCGCTTGACATTGAATTTTGACATCGAATGGCGAGGTCGTCAAGAGTCGGTCTGGCCAGAGGAGATCCCTCGTGAGTGCCAGTTCTTGGGTGCCGATTCTCAAAGTTACACAATCATGCCCCTAAAAATACACGCTCCGGGCAACAGAATAAATAAATTCACCACTAGCGTTCCGCGCTACAAAATAAGAACTTACAGGCGGTGCAGCGGACACCGTCGTGTTTTTATTGCAATAGGGCCAGTAAGTATTGTTGGCTGATCTGCATCGGCGTTCGCTTACAACCATACTGCCGGGGTATCAGATTATTCAGATAGATATATGAAGATACTGATGAACTCCGGCGGGGGAACGCAGTATTAGGCACGACATCCATCCATCAAAGCAAGAACAACACGGTACATCTACTCCTCCTTCTTGGCTCCTATCTTCTTTTCTGCCTCTGCGACAGCTGCAGCGTCGGTCCGTGGTCCGGCATCAGCTGTATACAGGCATTTCAATCGAGTGTGCATGTTGGAGAAAGAGGGTGAACGTACGACTGAACAGCGAGGCGGTCTTGAATGGTCTTTTAAGGTCACCCTCGGCTGCTCTCCCAAGTATATGAATAGCGACGACTTTTGCGTCATACAAATTCTTCACGCCCATGAGGGCTTGGATAAAGAGAGGCTGAGTGTACTTCATGTAGATATGGAAGAAGGCCATCATGGCGACACCGAAGTACGCCCCACGGAGCTAGAGTTAATGAGATAAGCGTGGAAAAGAGGTTAGATCAAGTGGTATACATACGAGTTTTGAAGTCTCGGAAAGATCATAATCTCTTACGGTGGTCGTGATGAGTCCACCAGAGTCAGACGACTGACAGAATGGATGAGCGAGAAGGAAAATGGAAAACTCTCAGAGGCTGACCATCGGGCTAGGTGTGTCGACTGGGATAGAAAACGTGAGGGTAGCTTAAACTCGGAAGCAAATGACACACCATATTTGAGGACTGTTTGGTCGTTCTTTTGCTTGACCTGAAGGATGACGTGTCTAGTCAGCGCCGAGGCCTGAGGGCTGCAGACAAGGAGGCGAAGAGAGTACCTTGTAGGAAACGAAGAAGTATGTGCCAATGATAATGATTTGGCTGAGAACGTAACCGAGTCGGACATAATTGAGAACGACCGGGTCATCGAACGGGATCCTGCGGGCAACTGGTGCAAGAAAAGAAATTAACAGACCACTCGAGCAAGAGAAGAAAAAGTAGCTACTCTGCATGGCCCCAAGGGAAATCATAATGTTTTGTACGCCAGCGTTCATGTTTGCAACAAGGAGAAGTGTCTGAGGACTGTTTGATGGAGGATGGACTAGGAAAAGCCTGCGCGCGTGAAACCAATTCGAATGTGACTAAATATTGGGTCACGTGATATTATGTGACATGTCACATTGTTATGACGTCTGCAATTGCAACAGTCGCAGTTAGTTAAAAACGATGAACTACCACGAAACAGCGTCGATATCGATATCTCGTGCGACGTCGGTCTCGCGCGCATCGAAACATGGAAGTACACTCTCTCGTTCGCAGTCCCTCATAAGGAAAAACATAGCTCCACAAGACCTCAAACCATCCGACGTCCTCATCGAGCGTTTCGTCGCTTGGAAAGCTATCGTGAAACAACTCATTGCCTACTTTGAGGGGCTTGCAGACATTCAAAATAACATCGCGCGCGAATACACCAAGCTCAGAGCTGTAATACAAGTGCCCTTCAGGGCAGGAAACCAATTTCTTGGAGAGGGTGGACTGCAGGCACGTGTCACTTCATTCTATCCCCTAACTCGCTGTGATGTGTGATGTAGGATGTATTTTATGCCATACGTGATAAAGCTAGGGTCATTGCTGACCAACATGCCAACCTTGGTCGTACCATCGACAGTTCGATTGTACAGCATCTTCAGAAACTCAGAACAGAGATTAAAGCACATATCAAGGTGAAACCTCCGCACTTTGCATACCCTTGTTACTGAATCTCCATAGAATGTTCAAAACGACACTGGCAAGCTCGCTACAAGTGTCGCTAAAGAGCGTGAGCTCTCCACCAAAATGATAGGAGACCTCGCCACCAGCATAAGCGTCTTCAAGAACACGCCGATGAGCGTTACCGCCAAATCAGACCCGTATGTTTTGCCCTTGCTGTCTTATGTGCCCTCACCCCTTTCAGGTATGTTGCAAATGTGGCCGTTGCTCGTCAACTCCAGAAACAAGTACACGAAGAAAACGCTCTCCAAAAGTCTATAATAATTATGCAGCAAAATTCCGCCCATTTCGAAGACGGAATTGTCCGTGCCGTTCAGTCTGCCTGGCAGACTTACGACGAGTGGCAATCCCGCATGTCATCTTCCGTCCAAGACACCTGGCGCGCCCTTGGAGAAGCCATGTCTTCCCTTTCCCCAGATCGAGAATGGATTTCTTTCTCCGCCCGTTCGGATCATCTCCTCGATCCAGAGACACCTTTGAGAAACCCAGAGACAGTCATCTATCCTTCCAAAGACGATCCAAGTGTCATCGCCGTACATACCGGCTTGCTTGAGCGCAAAAAGCGGTTCACGCGAACGTACCGCGAGGCATATTATGTCCTTACCCCCGCTGGCTTCCTTCACGAATACGCTTCCTCTGATCCGGAACACATCGGAAGCCATCTTCCTGTCTTCTCCCTCTTCCTTCCTGCCTGCACGCTTGGGCCACCCTCCTCTGTCACGTCGAAATCTCACAAGTTCCACATTGAGGGGAGGAAAGATGGGACCGGTTCTCACACCGGAAGCTTTAAATTGATTGTGACCGGTCAGCATGCCTGGAGTTTCAGGACACGAAGCCGTGAGGACATGATGGAATGGTGGAACGACATCAGGATGCTCTGCGCGAGATACCTCGTCGCGAGTGAACAAATGGATCGTGCGGGGCCAGTCCAAGCGGCCGTACGTTCTGTCGGCTATATCAGCGAGGACGACGAAGAGGGTGACGACGAGGGATCGAGCATTGAAGAGGAGCAGGACGATGAAGAGGATGGTGATATCTATCAAGACGCTGTCGTCGATGGAGAAGGAGAGCCACCTTCATACTCGCATCCCGGAAAGGATTTGGGATCAATGATCGGGAAGAATGGATACGCGGTAAGTACTGGATTTTTCATCTGGGCGTCGATTTCTCGAACTGCTTGTTCCCTGCCTCTAATTCACTGCTTCTCATTCCGCTTAGCTAGAAAAGAAATCACCCCCATTAGATCGCGACCACGCGCATGACGATGGGGGCGTGAACGGACGAACGAATGTGTATCGAAGGTCGAGTCAGCGTCAGCTCGAGAAAGCGCCAGAGGGCCGGCCCCCACATTCAGTTGAACGTGGTCGCTCGTATCTAGACTCGAATGGCGCCTCGACTATCAGAGGTGTTCCGCACGCGGAACATGATTATGATGGAGGGGAAAGCGGAGAGTGTTACACGGAGGAATCTCTTGGTGCGCCTGGGCCTGCACCAACGGAGAGTCAGTTTGCGGAGGATGTGTGATCTGATGTGTGTGTAGCAGGTATATTTGTCGGAACTGGCCTTTCGTGGGCTGATGGTCCGATTTTTTTATTGTTGATTCTTCACCGGGGACATCATGATCAGCCCCCCTGATTCGCGATTACAATCAGTTGCCTTGTTAGCCCTACAGACGAGTTCCTAGTGTATCATATTGTCCGAAGAATAATAACGTCACACTGCATTTCTTTCTGGCAGGAGTGGACCACCCAGTAAACAGAACTGCTGGCCGCAGCAAGGGCCGCAGTGGTACTGAAAGAGCCCGTATAGCAATTAGGTGAATTCGCTGTCACGAGATGGGGTTGAAAATGAGTGAGCCGCCAGCCATGCACGAGGTACATAATGAAATACAAATAAGTGCTGACATGGGTCACCGTTTAGATCGGCCTCGCAGGGCCGCAGGCGCTCTTAGAACCGACGGCGTCGCCGGTGGCGTTGAACGGTCCTTGAAGTGGTGTGCCCGTGTGGGACCTGCGACGGGGGGTTTCAGTACCCGAGTTATCCGATGGAGATAGAGAACGAACACGTCGGGTTGAGATCGAAGAGGCAGTCGGAGATACCCCAAGCACTGGCAGCGTTGCCCGTGGTGATGCTCATCGGCAAGTTGAAGCTGCTGGTGACGGAGACTAGTGCTGATCGACGGCGTGAGAGGACAGTTGCGGGTACAGCATGTGAACAACTCTGATACCTGATGTGAGCGATGCGCTTCGAGCAAAGGAGAAGACATACGGTCCCGTTAGAAGGGTCGCAGATGAGGCCGCCATTGCAGTCACCGTCCAGACAAGCGCTCGCGCCTGGATCCGTGGTGCGGTCGACGTCCCTTGTCACGTCCCAGTTGAGACCCAAAACCCAAAACCGATACCTGACATTTAATCGACATACCCAGTCCAGTCGCTCGGGACCTAGCGATACCATTTTAAATACGAGTATGAAGTCGAACAGGAACTGGTCTGAGGTTCGCACTTGAAATGTCACGTTGGAACTTGGTGCGGCTTCCCACCTCCAAAGGTGGTTAAATCTCAATCCGGAAGACACCCAAGGGGATGAGACACATACTCAATGGTGTAGTTTCGAAGAGTACCAAACCCGGTATACAACTGTGACAAAATGAAAATACGAGAGCCACGTCAGAAAGATATGGAACTACCCCAGGCCTGGCGAGCGTATTAGCGGCAAATCGACTTGTCTTGGGAACACGTACTTACCAGACAGTATAGGGACACTATAACAGACTAACAGTGCGCTGCGCATGGGCGCTCGTTGCAAGAACAAGACCAACAGAAAAAATGAGGCGCAATTCCAGGGCAAACTTGGCTACTAGGAACGCGACAAAGCCCTGGTTTTCACCTTCTGTTAGTTCGCTGCTCCCTAGGCATCCTCAGACAGAATGGGATGTCGGAAACTGGATGAATAAAGGTCATGACGCTGATCATCAGACCAGTTGCATGCACACGCGGACCAACTTGAACTGCATCGTCAGGACTCGGGAGTACCAAGTAGTAAGACGCGCAACATACTTTATGTAACACAGATCACGGATCCCCTCGATATGTCCATCGTCGGGCGTCGTGTACTATTTCAGTACGTGCCTTTTCATTTGGAGCTCGAGATGCTTTTGATGATCGTGATGTGTGTTATTACAGAGAATAACTACCCATCGGCGCAGTGCTACGTGTTCGACGTTCCCAGTGACCCATCACCTTGCATCTCCAGCCACGAAGATGAGTTCATGATCACGTTATGCCCTTGAGCCGTTTCAAGGGAGGGCTGTTCTCCACACGAATTTCTCGGCGTCGTAAGCTGAGTAGAAGGTTGATGCATGGTCAGTATTCATCCTATAAGCAACATCGAGGTAGTACGTTCTGCTTTCGAGCGCTGAGCGCCGGGTTTCTGTATAACCATGTTTAAATCGAATAACTTAAAGGCGTGACCTCTACATGATCTAACAGCAACACACGTACGACATATCAATACTGGAGCATGACACGTAACGGTGGAGGTTGATACGTGTCAGGTATGCTTTCGTTCACTCTCCCATACCTGTCAATTTATCCGTCAGCACAAGACGCTTATCCCTTGTATTGGTAGAATTACCTCGAAGAATCGACGGCGGTCAGCAACTTTGATCCCACGACAGCTGGTCAGGTCAAGCTTCTCCAGATTCGGACAAGCATCGATAATCGGGAACAGCCCGCTGCCTAAAGACAAATGGATGGTCTCTTAGCACATATCGCTCGATGGGAGTTAGCCATGCAAGACATACTTGTTAATTTGGTGCCCGCGACTTCCAGCACGACGAGCGACAAACAGCATGTCAAAAATGGCGCTGTGTCATCGTCGATTCCAGTATTATTGAGAGCAAGTTCCTCGAGTCTGGGTGGACTATCATGGACCGTTTCCGACATCAGCCCGCATAGATCTTGTGATCGCAAATGCGGTATCCCTGACAAGTTGAGATGCTAACATACAGCAATACAAAGTCACACATGAGTACGTTCGATCAGTTTATACGTAAGGTACGGTGGGACGTGCCTTGCACTTTCGTCCGACTCGACGAATGACGTCAGTGAGCGCGCCATGTTTGTCATGACGCGACGTGAGCCCTAATTTGGTATTCCCAACAAGGCTGAATTTCTCGAGGTGTTCATAGTTTTCCATCACGTCCGTGAGCGATGTGAGCGTATCGTCCGTCATGGTCATGGCGGAAATGTTGCCGATAGAGGTAGACGAACCCCGTCCACTGCCGAGTGCACCCAAGTATAGCGTCCGTATGTTCGGCAGGGCGCTGATCAGCGAAACAATATCTGCACTTGACAGTGCCGTCGATGTGAGCGACAACTTTTCTAAAGTAGAAGAGGGAATGACTGTTGATGGCAGAAGACGGTGAAGGCGCGTAAAGGAG
>QFEF01013870.1:0-17865 GCA_003316035.1 Neoboletus subvelutipes | reverse complement strand
TCGGCAAAAACAACTACATTCCGGTAGTATGCATTAAGAAAATTTCCTGTACATTATGAGCATTTCAACTGTGTTTAAATATTGGACATCTTTGTGAGGAAGAGCAGTGTTACCCGGGACTTCACATCCGGACCAAGCACCTCTTCTGCGTGCTGTTTTGTCCATCATGATGGAGCATCGAGCGAAGGTGGGCATCATGAAATCCGGTGTATGAAGAGGGTCTGTGTGTGAGAAGGCATGACGTTTCTACGTCGTAGATGTATGGGTCTGCAGGCGTGCTTAGCGAATGCGATAGGAGCTGAGTTGGAGAAATGATCACGCATGATGTGTTCATTCTCCGAGTCCAGCTGGGTATATAGTGGGTATGTCACACTTCGTTCTACGTTTCCGACATTGAATCAGAGCGAGTAGTATGGTAGTACTATGATGATGTCTAAGAGGTACTGAGTAATGCTATGCACATAACATGCCCGGTATAAAAATAAATAAAGGGTATCTGACTACAAACCAATTGATGATGAGTGCGAGTAACGCAAAAGATCCCGGAGGTTTGAGCGGTGACCATGCGTTAGACTTCTTCCCCACTGGCAAATTCTGGATCAGTCGCGGAGGGCGAATCCTCGTGCACGTAACCGGCCCCTGACCCAAAAATCTTCATGGGCACCGGGCTTAAAGCGCCTCGCGACTGGATCTCAGTGGTCACTGCGATCTCAATCTGTGCCAAATTCACGTCAAAAAAATCATCTCGGAAAAAGAAAGTGATCGTAAGCGATCATTTCCCGCTAATACCTGTGTGTGATTCCTTGCCATGCTTTCTCCACTGGTCCCATTTGGAAATAGAACATTGTTTCGGATCGTTGAAGGGGCCCTCCACCCTCGACGGGCATTCAGCGTAGAAAGGATCGAGTTTGAATATAATTTTGACAAAGGAAGGTCCACGATGAAGTTCCTGAATGAAGATAAAAATAATCAGAGACCGCATCCTCAGTCACCGGCCACTAAACCAACCCCTCACCATGTCTGACCCTAGACACCCCAAAAAAAGTTTAGATGTACACCTTGTCAAAAAAACGCCTTGCTTACGCTGAGCAGCAGGAACAACGTCAAGTCCAGCGTGGCAGACACGGCTGTAACCAAACCAGTCTGTATACTCACTGTTTTAATCGGTGTCATTCGAGTTTCTCTCGCTCGACATGGAACAAACTCACGTCGGATAATCCTGTTGATGATGTCGTCTGTCGCAGAGAAGCCTGTGCGTTTGTGCAACTAACCAAAAGTGAGGACCATGCCAATTACACTGCCTGTGTACCCACCAAGCTATACACCAACGATGCTGTAATAATACTATCTGTGATGGCCGAGGCCGCCAGCCAGGTGATTACAGCGCCATCATTTTGGTAAAATCGAGAATATTCAAAGTTGATGAGAATGAACGCGACAGTAGTTGCGATACCACCAACTGTAGTGGAGTTGAGATGGCAACTGGGTATGAAATACAGAGTCTGACTGACTGAACGCGGCGATGGCGAAAAAGGTGATGATGGCCGGTAGAACGATCGAATTACTCATGACTTTTACACGCCATGCGATGAAGAGCTGCACTGGCAAAGAGATCATCACCTGTAGTATGTTAGCTCAAAACCGGTGCAATTCATTCCTTTAGGCTTACTGTCAACAGGGGATCTTCGGATGTCCAGTCAGTCAACTTTGTCCTGCGGCATTCGAGATGGCTTACTGGTAAATAACACTGGAATTTCAAGTGAGCTCAAACGAAGTTCAAAGATGAGGCTGATTCCTACTTATCGGCGCATTTGTAAACACCTGCAGAGTGCCTGTGCAACCCACCATTAGGACGACCCTCGTCTATCCGAAGAAAAATGAATACCGTAGCGAATGATGAGAGGCTCGAAGACCACGCCGACATCAAATACGGTGTTTAATGTCTCGCAGATCAGTAGATAGATTACCTTTTCCAATAAAAGCTCAAGATCATGTCGACTGATTCCGCGCGAATAACTCACAAAGCTCTTCGTCCACCAATTATCACTATCATTGTTCAAAGTTCTCAGTCTTATGAGAGAGGATATGTCGACTATTTCCTACCTCTTGTATGTCCGGAAATATATATGAGTCTGTCGAAAATGAGAAATATTCCGCACGTTCCTCGCCTGGTTCGAATAGACTTCGTACCTGTACAATGGTCACCTGCGCTATCTCATTTGAGCATTATACAAGGACAAATGTAGAGACCTAGGAGCTCACGCCGTATAGTATAGAGTTCAAAAATGCGCCGATGAGCATGGGTCCGTAACTAAAATGAAGCAATGAGAAATGACAGTGGTATCGTGGGTCTCACTCACATTAACCCGACATTACCGCCAACCATGTTTGAGGGAAAGTCGGGGAGCACGCAAGTACTGCGATGACTTATAAAACGTTTCCAATCTCGGTGCCTATACCGGATCCGACGAGCGATTGCACCTTGGTTCCCTTCGGCAGCACGAACAACCTGATGCGATGCCCGCTACTACCCACGACTACACCCGTGTTTCAGGATAAAATAATACGAGGTTCGGTTCAGTCATGTATGTGTACACAGTTTAGGTATTTGTCTCGACGCAGTATGCCGGGGGATGATCACGTTGGAAGGCCGGGGGTAAGAGAGGCGGGGTATATCTACCGTGACAGGCCACGTAGAAGATACGGATTGAGATGAGTCTATGCGGTGGGGATTAACGAGGCGGACAATGATACATTCAACAGTTAGCAGATCTGACCAAATTTCTGACCAAATTCGGGCCTCTGCCTATCCGATCGCTTTGACACTCGCGTGACCATGACAACATATAGAACCTGGATCATCGATCAACACGAATCAAACAGAACAACGATTCCATGGATACCCCATGCTCGTCCTCGAAATTTCCCTCGAGCGTCACCGCCATCACCGTCTCCCTCACGGCCCTCAACCGCACGTCCGAATGTACAAACATGAGTCTATATTCCCACGCAAATTGCGTGCGCACGTCCGCGCCGAGGTTGGGGCACCGTGGAAACCCAGGTATCGTTCAGGTGTGTCGCTCACTTGGAGGTGATGCATTAATGCGTGAAGGGGTAGATGTTTTTTTTCAGAGGGTGTCGAAGAAGTGGGTTTTGGGGTTCTCACCTTCATCTATGTCTGCGGTGTCGAAGGTGGTGGGTACGAAAAGGGCGCTTGTGAATGTAGACGTGAAACGAGTAACGAGGACGTCGAGGATCGCTTGGATGGTGATGTCTGCAACGCCACTGATGCTGGTCATCGGCGTATGTTGGGATGGTCGCAATGAGGCTATTTCATATGAAATATCCGATGTTGGTTTTCCAACAATCAGGACCGGGGTGTGTCAAGTTCATCATTTTATTTCCTGTCAATTTTCTCTTTTTGGACGATCAAGACGATATCCTGCCTTGTAACGAAGCCATCGCGGCACGCAACGCCTCCAAATCGAACCACGTGGTCTCTTTCGTTGCTGTCGAGGTTCTTGTTTGCTACCACCGCGACGTGGGCACGGACAAACGTGACAAACTCATTACAGAGGGCGTGTTCTGAATCCTTTTTGTAGGTCAGCCCGCTTTCGATATCACTGAACACGCTCTTAGCGCCGTATGCGTGGAATGCTTGCCTGTAAGTTCCTCTCATCACTATCGGGGGTGGTTCCTTTGAAGTTGCTGGAAGTCTGGCTCACTGGCAGGTCACTGCCTTGACAGTCTTGCGAATAAATTACATAAGCAGTGTTAGAGTAAAACCTTTTGCCTTGGATCGCGATCCATAAATCTACCCTTCAAGCTCTTAGGACTGCTCAGAACCTACACCACAGTATGACCGTTTATACGGTGAGCTGCTGTTCATTCATCTGTCTAATGATGACCAAACAAAAGGGTTCATTTTCCGTGGCTCTGATCCCTTATTGGTTATGCCAATCAAAATTGCTCCGTCATTCTAATGGATTTTTGACAATGAGATACTACACATGTCAAGGTATAGAGCCAGTTTAATACCCCTCGAGAACTTGACCTATAGAATCCATAATGACGCACGGCCTTCGCCATTAATCAGTCCCCAATGTACGGTATATCTATGTTCATTAACTCCAGAAAACGATATTATGTGACCACTGGAACGACGGTGATTGTGACTGGGGAGCCAGCTCCCTTCCGGTCATGAAAGCTTCGCCACCAAATTGCGCGAACATGATCAGAAAAGTGGGGTTTGCAACACCATTCTCATAAGCGTCCTCCAACTGGGTACGGCCTGCGATCTCTTCCCATACACAATCACATAGGCTGGACGCACCGCGTCGTCGTCATATATGACTGTCTCTAACCAATCCACCGGTCTCAACACGAGGAAGAAAGAGGAAGAGGAAAAAGTCGACTGACCTGGGTTGACCAGATCCGACTCTGGCCCAGTTTCTGCCTCGACCTAGAGGACAAGGTATTTGTCTCAGAACTCGTTCAACGAGACAGATTCGGAACGTCATTCTCATACTGAATTATATTCGGACGGCAGTGGCACGATCTGGGGTGCATTTCGATGCGTTTTGAACGCATTCCCTATAACAACCCGGTTGACCAACATGACGCGGAGGGAGGCACTATGAGAAAGGTTAGAGACGTATTCGTCCGCCTCTGTGGTTGGTGAGAAATGGAAGTGCGTGAAGCTTATTAGGGATTGATGCCGCACGTACTCGACGAACAGGATGTGAGATAGATACCGTGCCCGTATCTGCGTCAGCAAAGTTAAGATATGAATGGCCTCGGAGAATTTTCATGTCGGAAGATTTTACGTACCGCTTAAACGCATTCTTCGTCCCTTGAAGCCACCTTAGCGGCGAATGGGTGGGAAGAACAAAAAAAAACTTACCACACTTGCTCACAGCGAGGGAGGTGCGTAAGATTGAGCAAAGAGAACATCGCTTGTGACAACACAGGAGTACAGTAGATGGTGATTCTCCTAGCATGCATGCACGATTTGTGCCATGAAAAAGATACTGCTCGTTTCCTTGACCATCTTCAGCATGTGTAGAGGCTTGCACTTTAGCCCTAAAAGAGGGTTCAACAACGCGATAAGCCAACATGTTTTGAGAGAAACGATACCTGTAGGCGTGATATGGTCGCATAGCATATTCTGGCCATTGGACCTCGAAAATGAACTGGACTTCAGGACGGTATTTTTCCCAACGATGCCAATTCTTCGTAAAACGTTGTTCCACTGTTAGCGTATACATGTTAGCATATCACTTTCAACCTCCAGAAGTGAAGGCCAACGTCGTACTGTCAACAAAGGTGGGACTATTCCTTTGAACTTGGACCAGCCGATGACGAATGTTTATCGGGTTTTCGAGAGAGACCTCGTCAGAATACGCTCGCCCCTGCTTGTGAAAAGCGAACATTGCTTCGTGAACTTGTTTCCTGGTTGACTTTGTCGTTTGAAAGCGGGAGAAGCGGGGGTTACATAACTTGTGGAAAGTGATTGACACGAGGTATACGCTGCGCGTGGCATTCCGCGACCTGCAGCTCAACGCCCTGCCCACATGTACAGCCGCATAGTGGTTCGGACCTTCTCCGTCGTGGAGCGAGTTGGTGAAACACAACACCGATCGCTGTCGTACGAACGCCCGCTTCATCCGACACTCTTGGTAAATAGGATTCAGGGTGCAACTAAATGGAAGACCAGACGGACACACTGAATGAAGGATACTTAGAGGTAATAATGCTTTTGCTGTTCATCCGATGTTCATCCACTCCTTCGTGACTGTGACTCTCTGCTCGACCATATTATTGTTTGCACGTGCGAAGGTGTGGGGTGGGCATGCACTAGTCTGGGTACTCTAACTTTAAGCCCAAACGGTGAACGAAGACTGGTAGTTCTGGGAAGATGACGGCAGGTTAGAGTGATAGTATCTGCCCGGGGACTTCGCGGACGGCGAACGACGAGCCCGAGCCGGCTTGAGACAAGGTTTTATCACTTGAGACACTTGCTTAGTGCCATATATACGTGGAATTCTTGCCTGTAAGTTCTTCTCATCACTGTCCGTCGACGTTGTTACTTCGACGTTAAGGTGGAAGTTTGGCACCAGCAGGATTACGTTGCTGAGGCCAGCCAACGCCGCGGCATTCACACGATGTCTAAGTTCAACGTTCAACGCTCAGTCTTCCTCATAACATGCTTGCGAGTAAGTTAATAATGTAAACCCTCGTACGTCCGGTCCAGTGTTAAGTCTACCACTACCGGGGTCGTTCAGAAATCAGTGAGCTTCTGGCTTAGAGCTCTTGCCAGGCCAACTCTGCGCTGGTTACTACGTTCCGTAGGTCTCTCCAGAACCAACCTACGCGTCATGGACGCGGCCGCCTTGACCTATGTGCCGATGGGAAGAAGGTCAATCAACGAATATCCCACTTATCAGAATGATCTGCAATAACCATGCGGTATGTTCGCACATTCCTGGGAAGCACTCTTGGCTGCTGATTGGCGTTCATTGCGATAAACAACCTCACAGAGTTCTGCTGAATTAGACTTTCCGGGTGACGAAGGAGGGTACCTTGGAGCGTGTAAAAATACGAATGCCGAGCTGCGTACATAAATAGTGCTGCAACGACTGACAACCAAGTCCTTCCCTTCGCGATGACTACTTGGACGCAGACTGGCACAACCCTGGGGCGACATTCATGGCGGCGGCCACTTGGTATTACAGAAACGGCTTGGTACTGGAATGGCGTCTGGAATGGCACAACTGATACTGTGATGCATGCCCATCTCCGCATCACGCGACCGAGGGACGTCGACATCTACGCCCCGGACAACATATGCCGCGCGTGGTCGTCCGTGAAACGGCGCTTTCCTCTCATTGCGGCCGAGGTGCACGAAGAAGACAGTGGTCTCCACTTTGTTGTTCGCGAACAGGATGTCACCTTTCTTCGTGAGAAAGATGTGACCTTTGATACTGTGTCGTCGTTTCGTGATGCTGAACGATTCGTCACCAACAACATGGATGGCCCACGACCATTATCTTCGAAACTGCCCGCTCGAGTATATGTACTCCGGCGGACGGATCGACCAGGACATTTCCACGTTGTTTTCATCATCGCTCACTGCATCACGGACGGATGCTCGACGAGCACGGTTCTCCGATCATTTTTCCAAACACTAGCGACTTCGTTCGATCCTTATCCCACGACAATCGAGGAGAGACTGCAGATGTACCACCCGATGGAGAGTCGGGTGTTCCCCGATAATATGCCACTCGCGAAACGGAGATGGAGGAGAGCGATAGGGTATGCTTTTTATCTTGTGCGACGTGCACGACTCTCAGTAAGGGCTTGCCTTTTCTGAGTCTGTATAGCACTGAAGTATAAGTAATAGGGCGGACACACATTGCCTGGAAATTTCACACAGGCAACGGCATCTACGCCCGCAAAGTCGCGCCTTCAGGTGATATCATTCCCACGAGAGGTTTCCGCCCTTATCCTCTCAAACTGCCGACGCCACAACGTTACTCTAAATGCTGCATATCACACGTTAAGCCAGGTCGCTCTCTCTCGATTGTTATGCCGTCGGTATATGAGAGGTGAGATATCGGAAGAAGAATGGGAGTACCGAAAACGCCAGCCAATGCTGTTCATCGGACCGGTCAACCTCCGTCCATACTGGAACCACTGGTTCCAAAATGGGGGCTCTGGGGAAGTAGGACTGAATGCTAGTTTCTACCACCATGTTCTCCCGTTCATGCCGCTGGGTGCAATGGCTAGCAAGAACGTTGATCACTTGGAACTCGTCGACGGCGCACCTCTTTTCCAGGATCTCATGTCGTTTGACCGATTCTTATTGCGGTGCGAGCGGATGAAGTTGGAGAACGAGAAGCTATTTCGAAATCCCCTGTTTCTTGAAATATGCATTGCGGCACACAGCGATACATTGGAACCGAATGCAAAGAGGGCGGCGACCTGGCGTCAGGCCGGGGAGCGGGTCGTGCCTAGCGCCGAGGCCCAACAGCCTATTCAGTTGCAAGCTTCTGGACCCGTATTTACTCAACGGGGCGCGAGTTTAGGGGATGTGAGTGTTGGAATGATGGTCTGAATCTTGCGACGCCGTTTGACGAGTTGTGTCATAGATGGATTACATGATTCCACTCGACTATCCGTTACCCGCCGGCCACCAGCTCTCTCCGCTCTCCCCATCCCCTCATCCTCACCGTGCGGGATATCCCGTTTGCACAGTTCCCGACGACATTGTACTGGAGTGTGAAACCCCACGGCTACACGTTGAATATTGGCAGACGCATTTCCATATACGGCCTGGGGAAATTTACCTAGGCGCGGTGACCTCCCGGAAACAGCTTCAGTACTTCTCATTCTATGACGAGAACGTACATGGCACAGGCATTATACGAGAACTAATGGGAGAAATGAAGGAGGCAACGTTGTGGTATTTAGGACGACCACAACAAGCGGCCGTTGCGAAAGTAAAATGCAAGCTATAGCATTCTCTTCGACCACGGGCTTTCCTCATGATATCAAATGCATGTATAGACATGGGTGTATGGATTTATTTCCTATAGATCTAGTGGAGTTCACCACATTTATTCTGCACTCATAGATCTCTGCCAGTGTGGTGAATGTCATCAGCTTTATCCATCCCATGACAGCATAGTATACATACATAGTAAGGGGGGGATGACATACCACGAGTGGAGAGGAGGACTAGTATGAGGACCACAAGGGTGTGGATGAGGAGGGTCATGGTGAGGTACTTGAGGTAGAGGAAGACGAGCTCGAGGAATGTGAGAGTGGGATTATGTTATTGGTCTACTAGTAGATCTGTTGATTCTTCTGCAATGGTGGGATTAGCATCAGCCATGATGGTCATTGGTAGCAGCTCAGCTGACATGGGGATAATGAGGATGGGAATGAGGAGAACAAATGTCCGAGAACAGGGGTTGTTACAGATTTGTGGCAAAAGTAATGGCTTTTCTCGACCAAAATCGCTGCTCCCTCGCATCCGAGGGCTAGCAACTTAGTAACGAAGGGTCGTTACCCCGATCCCACGGCACTCACACCTACACCTACACCTACACCTCCTCCCCTTCCTCATCTTCCTCCTCCCAGTCCACGCTCTCTAACGCCTTATCCCCCTCATCATACAACTTATCTAACCCCGTCAACGCCTCCAAATAACCCGTCTCATTAAACGCCCTCAACAACATCCCGAACCCCTCTGATTCGTACACCCTCAACACGGTCTCGCAGCAGCCCGTACACCGGTCGTACGCGGCGCCGGTGATGAGGAGTGTGCGGAACTGGGCGAGGAAGCCTCGGAGTTGGTGGGGGACTAGGCCGAGGACGCTGGTGGGTGTCGGGGAGGAGGAATCGTCGGTGGCGGTGGAGGTGGCGTGGGCGGTGGACGATTGGGTTTGGGTTTGGGGTGGTGGGGGAAGGGCGTGGAGGCTGTGTGGTGTAAATGTGAACGGCGTGAGATGACTCGGAGGGAGGGCTCACCCATCTGGATGTTGCAGGAGCGACACGAGAAGCTCGACGGCGGTTGACGACGCGATCGAGGCGAGGCCTGGTCGAGTGACGGTGCACATCTGATCGAGCGTACGGTCGGAGAGGGACTGTGGACATGTAAACCGTTCAGCGTGGATGCAAGAGAGCGAGAAACGCACGTCCGCAGGCGCGACGATATCGTTACAGTAATAGCATCCCAATCGCTGAGCGTTGGGATTGGAATTGTTTACCGCGGTGGCGCGAGCACCGTGTCGCATCACGAGGTACGTATCGAATCCAAGCGCAGCGTTCAAAACGATCTGTCGTGTCGTCGGTGCGTCATCCAGTCTGAATACCTAGCGAGCAAAAGGATCCGGATATAACATACCTTGCCTTTGGCAGCGCCCAACACCGTTGGCAACCACCGACTCTCGCGCGAATCCATGAGTAAAAACACTGCGTCGTGCGTATCAAACAGCGCTTCGAGCTGCTCGACGTCTTTCTGCGCCTGTGCGACCGACGCAGGGGGTATCGGATGTCCGGGCATGGGTATCGAGAGTTGGTGACCCGTCGCGTTCTGGTATTAGGGGGTCCGTACGTATGTGTGTATGCGTTACATGACAGAAAGTGAAAAACGTACGACGCCGGGGAAGATCTTCTTGAGTCGGTCGGCTGCACAGGCAGCTTTGGGTTTACCGCCGTTGAGACAGTCTTCGAATTCAAAGAGCGGCTGGCGGACGGGGTTGGAGAAGGAGACGCGGGAGGAGTCGACGAACGTGATCGTGCGGACGCCCCAACCCTGGAATTACAAGGGTGAATGGGATACACAGAGGGAGTTCCTTGCGCACGCACCATGAGGGTACGGGCGACGTAGCACCCGAGCGTGCCAGCGCCAAGGAGGAGACACCTCGTCGAAGCGACCTTGTCGAGATCGAGTGCGGGAAGAATGCGCCACCGCATGAGCTTCAAGTTCAAATCGACGGCTTGGTCGGCGAGCCTGTCACAAAGCAACGACGCGTCAGGGAGCTTACGACCAAAAAGAATTAAAGGCTACCTCGTCGGATCCATCATGGGCGCCAAGTCGGCCATACGCGCGCTGAGTTTGTTGGTCGTCGGATGGCGTTCCCAGCCGAGTGCAGTGGGTTTGGTGGTGGGGTCATCACCTGCGCGCGACACGACACCAAAGCGGGATTTCCACGACTTTCCAGGGGTAGGGAGGTCGCCGTCGCGCCAGCAAAGTACGCGGAGGGAGGTGGTGTGGGATGGGTAGAGGGCGTGGAGGTAGGCGAGGAGGTTGCGGAGTGGCCAGCCTGGGTTCTCGAGCGATGCGGAGGGATCAACGAAGCCGATGACGATCTGCTCAAGGGACGATTGGGTGTATGGGTCAACGGTGGGACGGGACTCACGGATTTGGCATCGTTGCTTGGAAAGAGCGTGTCGGCTTGGTCGATCGCATGTACCTCTGCTGCATCATCGGTGAGCTTGACGATGAAATATGGTTTTGTCTCTGTATGGAGTGCGTTGAAGATTGATGCGAGCTATGGGAGTAATTAGATGAATGTATGCGCGTAAAGGGGTGATTAACCTGAGCTGAGCTGAGTTGCTCCTCAGCAGGCTTCCAGCCGTTCTCTGCGATCTCCCAGGCGGGTTTGGCGACGAACGCGGGGAACGCGAACCAGTAGTAATATTGGTATTTCTTGAGATCAGCAAAGGTGATGAGAAGGAAGTGGCTGAGTTTCGAGGCGTCCTTGTGCTCGATAATGTTCGACCACATCTGGGTGTGTGCTGCGTGAGCGACGGGACGGGACGGGATGGAAAATGTGATGGACGCACCTCGTCGGCGAGGGCGTTGAAGAGCTTTGCCTTATCGGCAGCCTTGAAGTCTTCGATCGTGTTGTAGTTCTTGAACACGCCATGCGCGGAGACGGACAAGGGAGAGACACTGTATCGATGGTGAGCGTGATCGATCGGGGGCGATGGGGACGTACGTGGGTGTGTCCGTAAAGGCGTCTGCGCCGAGGGAGATGTTGCATCCTAATGGGACGTCCTGGCCGGTTTCGCGGTCTCTGATGGAGCGACCGACGGAATACGAGGCGGAGAGGGAGCGGGAGTCTTCGGAGAGACGGAGGACGTCGATCTTGACTCGTGTGAGCTCATGCCAAAAGGCGGGCTGGACGACGGACGCAAAGGGGGCGAACTGGACGACGGGCATGTCCGAGTCGTGCAGATGGTGGTGATCAAGCAAGAATGCGACACAAGCTCGAAAAGGTATTGTGTGCTACATTCATGGGCATAACAATGCGGTAGTAATAAAACCTAGTACGACACTCATTCATGCCTTGGCAGTCTTTGCCAGCGTCTTGCGAACGACGTCTCGTCTCGCCTTTTTTGCCAACATAACCTCGAAGCGTGCAAAGTCGTTCAACGAGCGCCGTTTCTGGATGGCAGCACGCTTCTTTGCCCATGCCGAGTTCTCCCACTTGGTGATGGTGCCCTCTTTTTCGAGTTGTTTGCGAATGACGCCCGAGCCAGCGCCACGGGGGAGCTTGGTGAGACGGAGCGGGGTGAGGGTGAGATGGCGGTAGGGGAAGGATTGGCGGGGGACGGAGGTAGTGGGGCCGTCGACTATGGCCTGGGCGGGGGTGAGCGAGGGAGAGGAGGTAGAAGACGGCTAGTTACCCGGTTGTGGTCGATGATTTCGGCGATGATGGCGATTTTGCCGGTGGAGGGACCAGCGCTGAGGAGGACGACTGGGACGGGTGAGCACAGGAGATGAGCAAGGGGGGAATACGACAGACCTCGACCGACCTCGACAAAGCGTTGAAAGTTTGAATCCTGCGGGTCGTGTCAGCACATCCGAACGCGGTGCGATCCATCCATCCAGCGCGCACTGGTCCGCGAAACTGCGTCCGATACACAAAAAGACACGGCAAGGCGAGCGGAGGACGAGACGAGAGAGACTCACAGACATGTCTTGAGGATGCGTCGACGTCGTCGGTTTGGGGGTTCGAATAGCAACAGCAGCGATCTGAGGGGGTGCACCAAACAAGTGATAACAATGACGTGAATCGGATGAGGTCAGCAGAGTGCTACGGAAACCTCATCTCGAGACTCGTGGCCGTTACGCAACTTTCGTCGGGGACGACGACGACGACGACTTTCACGTCTGCCATGGATTCGGAGGAGTCGTTCGCGCGCCTCGTGCACAGCGCCAATCCCGCCGCTCACAACCGATCACTGCATTACCCCCCGACGTCAAATGCGATCGACCCATTTTTCGACGACGACGATCTCCTCGACTCCGCCCCTCCGCCAGCCAACCACCTCTTCGCGATGCACTCACAGGAGAGCGGTCTTCCCTTCGCCCACTCCGCCGCACCCCCTGCGGGCCTCGGTCCCTCCACCGTCTCCCTCAACCACGCCGGCCAACCACGGGGCTGGTCAGACGACGCTTTCCAGGGCAGCGCGTCCTTCCCAGGCGTGCCCTCCAATCCCAACCTGAACACACCCGGTCCCCGCAGACGAAAAAAGTGGAAATGGCCCTGGGACAAGGAGGTCGTGCTCACCGGCGAGCGTGTGATTACTCTCAACAACCCCCTTATGAACGCCGACTTTGCCGACAACTTTGTCTCCACCAGCAAGTACAACACAGTCACTTTTCTTCCCAAGTTCCTCAAGGGTAACTCGCTCCATCGTCACACACTTTTTGTAACTCACGCGCGCGAACAGAGCAATTCTCCAAATACGCTAATATATTCTTCCTCTTCACCGCCTGCATTCAGCAGATACCAAATGTCTCCCCCACAAACCAGTACACCACAATCGTACCGCTCGCCGTCGTCCTCCTCGCGTCCGCTTTCAAGGAAGTCCAAGAAGACCACGTTAGTCCCTCCCTCCTTTCCCCTGATTTGCCCTCATTCTCTTCTAGAAACGGCATCGATCCGACTCGGAGCTCAACGCCCGCCTCGCCAAGGCACTCTCCCCATCCTCTACCTTTGAACAACGAAAGTGGAAAGACATTCACGTCGGAGACATCGTCCGTCTCGAGTCCGACGAATTCATCCCTGCCGACCTCGTACTCATTTCCTCATCTGAACCAGAGGGTCTCTGTTTCATCGAAACTTCAAACCTAGACGGGTACGTCTCGTCCCATTCTTGATCCACGTCATTTCACGCCCGCCCAGCGAAACCAATCTCAAAATCAAACAAGCATCCCCTTCAACTGCCGAACTTACCTCCCCTTCCCTCGTTGCATCCCTCCACGGCTCCCTCCGATCCGAACAACCCAACAATTCCCTCTACACTTATGAAGGAACTCTAGACCTCCTTTCCGATGCAGGCGTCCCTCGCCAAGTCCCCCTCGGTCCAGACCAAATGCTCTTGCGCGGTGCACAACTACGAAATACCCCTTGGATATATGGCATCGTCGTATTTACCGGCCATGAAACAAAGCTCATGCGGAATGCCACGTGAGTTTCCTTTCCTCCCCTTGACTGCGTTTATGTCAACCTTGGCCTATCGTAGGGCCGCGCCGATCAAGAGGACCGCAGTGGAGAAGCAGGTCAATGTCCATATCATCTTCCTCTTCGGCTTTCTCCTCGCTTTGTCTGTCGGATCCACGATCGGTGCGAGCATCAACACGGTGAGTCGTTCGCCAACGTGTCAGCGCTCTTGTTCACCAGTCCGTTCAGTGGTTTCTCTCCAGTTCACAGTGGTACCTCTTTGAATCAAACACACTTTCGGGTAAAGGTCGGTTGGCTTCCTTTCTTTGCACGTCACCTTGTTCTGACCGGAAGACAACTATCAGCCAAGATGTTTGCAGAAGGTCTTGTATGATTCGTCCTTTGATCGACCCAAACTGACGTGATCGCGACAGACATCCTCACGTTCATCATTCTCTACAACAATCTCATCCCCATCTCCCTCATCGTCACTATGGAAGTCGTCAAATTCCAACAAGCAGCACTCATCAACTCAGACCTCGACATGTACTACGCCCACACCGACACTCCCGCCCTCTGTCGCACCTCCTCTCTTGTCGAAGAGCTTGGCCAGATAGAATTTATTTTTTCAGACAAGACCGGCACGTTGACGCGGAACGAGATGGAATTTAAATGTGTGAGCATTGGTGGCGTGGCGTATGCAGAGGAAGTGGACGAGAGTCGGAAAGCCAGTGCGGAGCGGGATGGGGAGGGCATCAAGGAGGGCTGGCGGACGTTTGATGATTTGAGGCGGGTGCTTGAGGGGACAGGGATCTCCACGTCAAGCCCGTCGACGTACGTGGCCTCTGCAGCGTCCTCGTCGCCCTCGGGCAAGGCGTCCAAGAACCCGTTTGAGGCGATGGCGATGTCGGGCGAGGCAGTGGGTACGGCGATGTTGAGGGAGAGAGAGGTCGCACACGAGTTCATGTCGCTCTTGGCGATCTGCCATACGGTCATTCCGGAGGTGAGAGATGGAAAGACCCATTATCAGGCGAGTAGTCCGGACGAGGCGGCACTCGTAGCGGGAGCCGAGTTGCTGGGATATCAGTTCCATGTGCGTGGGCTGGTTTATTTCGTCTGTCCTTTATCCTGATCGACACACGGGATGGGCTGTAGACTCGAAAGCCCAAGTCGGTGTTTGTGAACATTCAAGGGCAGACGGTCGAGTACGAGATCCTGAACGTGTGCGAGTTCAATTCGACGCGGAAGCGCATGTCGACGGTCGTGCGCGCACCCGACGGCAAGATCAAGCTGTACTGCAAAGGCGCGGACACGGTCATTCTCGAGCGGTTGGGCAAGCACCAGCTGTTTACGGAAAAGACGCTCTCGCACCTCGAGGTCCGTCCTGTGCCCTTGTCCTCTTCTTCTCTTTCCTCTTCTGATCGATGATGATGACGACGATAGGACTATGCCACCGAAGGTCTCCGCACGCTCTGCATCGCCTACCGCGATATTCCCGCCGCCGAATATACCCAATGGGCCACCATCTACGCCCAAGCTGCCGCCACCATCAATGGGCGGGGTGAAGCGCTCGACCAAGCCGCCGAGCTGATCGAAAAAGACATGTTCTTACTCGGGGCGACGGCGATCGAGGACAAGCTGCAGGAAGGGGTACCGGATGCGATACATACGCTGCAGATGGCGGGAATCAAAATTTGGGTGTTGACTGGGGACCGGCAGGAGACGGCGATTAATATCGGGATGAGTTGTCGGTTGATTGGGGAGAACATGAATTTGGTGCGTATGTGTTTTTTGTGTGTGTGGGGGGTATTTATTGATGGGAGGTGTGGTAGGTGATCGTCAACGAAGAGACGGCGCACGAGACGGCCGAGTTTGTTTCGAAACGGCTGAGTGCGATCAAGAATCAGAGGAATAGTGGCGAGCAGGAGGACTTGGCGTTGATTATTGGTGGGTCGCGACGACGTTTCTTTCTGGTTCAAAATGGGTATTGGGGCTCATCACTGCAATGTAGATGGCAAGAGTCTGACGTTTGCGCTCGAAAAGGAGTTGGCCAAGTCGTTTTTGGAGTTGGCGTTGTTGTGTAAAGCGGTCATTTGCTGTGCGTCGTGGCATTGCTGCGTCGTTGAGGGTTCTCTGACGACGCCTATCCTCTTTTTCTGCGTCTCTGCATTCCGGTTTGGTGTTTTTTGGTAGGTCGAGTGTCGCCATTGCAAAAGGCGCTCGTGGTCAAGCTCGTCAAGAAGAACCAGAATTCGATCTTGCTCGCGATCGGGGACGGTGCGAATGACGTGAGTATGATCCAGGCGGCACATGTTGGAGTGGGCATTTCGGGCGTCGAAGTGAGTATCGTTTGGATGGTGGGTTATCGTGATGGTTGGATGTTTAAAAAACGTTCTGCGTCAGGGTCTCCAAGCAGCACGTTCGGCCGACATTGCGATTTCGCAGTTTCGATATCTGAAAAAGTTGTTGCTCGTGCATGGCGCGTGGAGTTACCAACGGCTGTCCAAGCTCATTCTCTGTACGTCGACGCACGTTTGCTGGTTCTTTGAGCATGGGGTTGATACGGTCCTTTAGATTCGTTTTACAAGAACATTACGCTCTATATGACGCAGTTTTGGGTACGCCTCGCCTCTTCCTCCTCTACTGCCGACGTTTGGGGATCCGCACTGACAGTCACACGCTACAGTATTCCTTCTTTAACAACTTTTCGGGGCAGATCGCCTACGAATCCTGGACGATCTCATTTTACAACGTCATCTTCACGGTCCTGCCACCGCTCGTGATCGGGGTCTTTGATCAGTTCGTGTCGGCGCGGGTGTTGGATCGGTATCCGCAACTGTATTCGCTCGGACAAAAAAACGTGTTTTTCACCAAGATGGCGTTTTGGTTGTGGGTCGGGAATGCTCTGTATCATAGTCTGGTGGGTGTTTTTTTTTTGCCCGTGTATGTGTGTTGTGGCTGACGTGATGACGACAGATTCTGTTTGGCTTTTCAGTCATTCTCTTTTGGGGTGACTTGAAACAGGTGACGGGGTTGGATTCGGGGCATTGGTTTTGGGGCACGGCGTTGTATCTCGCCGTGCTGTTGACCGTGCTCGGAAAGGCTGCATTGATCTCGGAGTACGTTGTGATTTCTCGACGTCGTCCGTTTGTACTCTTTACTGACAGAGTTGCGCCTTTCAAGTTTATGGACCAAGTATACCGTCGCTGCCATCCCAGGCTCGTTCGTGTTCACGATGATCTTTCTCCCGATCTACGCCCTCGTCGCTCCCGCGCTCGGCTTCTCGACCGAATACGCCGGACTCGTACCCCGTCTATGGACAGATGCGGTGTTTTATTTTATGCTCCTCCTCTTACCAGTCATCTGTCTCGCGCGCGATTTCTGCTGGAAATACTATCGAAGAACGTACGACCCCCGACCGTACCACATCGCGCAAGAACTTCAAAAGTACAACATTCCGGATTACCGGCCGCGGCAGGAGCAATTCCAAAAGGCGATCAAGAAAGTCAGGGCCGTGCAACGGATGAGACGGAATCGTGGGTTTGCGTTTAGTCAGACGGAGGGTGGGGGTGGAGTGGGGAGGTTGGATCAGACGAGGGTGATTCGGGCGTATGATACGTCGGGGGGTGCGAAGCCGTCGGGGTATTGAATTAGATGCAGTGTGTGTGCGTTAATTTTTTACTAGTGCTTTATTTTCTTTTTTTTTCTCGTTTGACTTGGACCCTAGTAGATGGACTTGTGTACGTGTGTGTGCTTATTCTAATTAGTTAGTTTTCTATCTCTTTATATGGAAAGCCAGACAACCATGCTTGGTTTTTGCTTCCCTGTGTGTCACCATTTTGTCGGAAAAACAGTTCGCCTATTGCAATCAGTCATGATTAGGTTATGCGGCATCCTAGGT
>QFEF01013836.1:0-10912 GCA_003316035.1 Neoboletus subvelutipes | reverse complement strand
ATGGAATTGTGGCAGGGTCAACATTAGCCCTGCCTTTAGCAACAGCGTTGAGCCATGTGTCGATAGTGCCAAAGGCAGAGGCCATATCGGAGTCGTTGAAGTCGTAGGTTTTACTCCAACCCAGCGGAACATATCGTAAACGTTCTTGTACAACGGCATGGAACCATGCGAGGAGGAAGTACAAACGGACTTTCTCCACAGGCCCTTGAGCAAGACGCTGTGGGGGGATGGATCCCAGCGAGTCGAGCAAATTGGCCTTTACTCCCGGTGGAGG
Source organism: Neoboletus subvelutipes (assembly GCA_003316035.1). Classification (NCBI taxonomy): domain Eukaryota; kingdom Fungi; phylum Basidiomycota; class Agaricomycetes; order Boletales; family Boletaceae; genus Neoboletus; species Neoboletus subvelutipes. Next base: position 10,638 of record QFEF01013836.1, on the reverse strand, counting down.
TTCGTTCATGATGATGCGGGACTGTCGGAGGATGTTAACTGGAATGGATGGGTTGGCTTCCATGGTTAAAAAGAGGCGGAAGTTGCGATGAGGATTGAGGGTTTGTAATTTCTTCTCCAGCTGTCCTAGCCATGAAGGGGCCAAGTGAACGTTCTTGAGGAGGACCCATGTCCCTTGTCTTGATGCTGCAGCAATGGCTTGATCTGCAAGAGTAAAGCCCTCCTGAGAGCCCATGGCAACCGAGGATGACCGCGCTCCGACAGTTTGTATGAGATTCTCGACACGGTAGCTAGCATCATAACCAGTGACAGATACCAGAGCGAGTGGGGTCGTAGCGGGAACCTCGTTTCCAACCATAGCGCCGAGATCGAGTTCGGACGACAAGTCATTCTGGAAAACAGTCCCCACGAACAATGCAGTGGATTGTAAGAGACGATCAGGCCGCAAGCATTTGACAATAAGCATCGAACGAAGAGCTTCCACAGCGGCTGCTCGAATGTCAGAACACGAAGAACTTTTATAGGAGTGGTCACGTACGTGTGCTAGGCTCCCAAGGCAGAGGCACAATCGTTTCAGGGTTTGCAGATTGTAGGAAAGGAACCCAATCTCCAGGACGCTCAAAAACGTGGTTGAGAACAGGCTTGAAGATATTTTGTTTGGCGTAATATTCGAGGTGCATCATCTGGTCTGGGGAGAGTGCGGAGGAGACCGTATGCTCGCCCGAAGAGGCGCTTGGCTTTCCAACGATTCCCTGGCCACTTTCGAGCAGGAACTCGAGTTCGTCGGCGATATCCTCAACACCTCGCAGCTTCACCTGTGCCAAAAGTACAGCGAGCATGACATGGTCACAGTGAAGCAAAGCTCTCGAGGTTCGTTTGTACACAATCAGGAAGAGGTCATTCAGTAGGATCTCCCGCCGTCTGTGGTAGTCAGTCACGTTCTTCAAGTTGGGATTATGATGGAGCACGTAGTCGAAGATGTCGAGGAAGAATTGAAGGGAGAACTGATAAAAGTGATTGACGAGGTTGAGTTGTTCGAGAATGAAGAACACGGAACTGCAGGCTTGTGCCAACGGCAGGTATTCAGCAGTCACTTGCTCAACCTCCTTCATGACGATGTCTGTCTCCTCCACCTTGCGCGTGATCTCTGCAGCTTCTCTCTTCAACGTTTCCAAGGTGCTGATGACTTTATCATCGTCAAGAATGTTTCCAGTCGACTCGTTGAGAGCTTGCAGGAGTAACTTCTCCAGTGTTCGGAGGCGAAGGCGGAATTCGCCCTGGGCTTTCATGAGATCCGTTCTCTTGCGTTCAGTATCTGGTCGTTCCACCTTGAGCACTTGATCCAAGGATTGACTCTGGAGACTGCTACGCGTCATCGTGAAGTTGACGAATGTAACTCTGCTGCAGATATCGGGGGAAAATTCGACCGACGGATCCCGAGTCGAGAGGAACATTGTAAACGCAGGTGAGAAGTCGATATCTTGGTTGCCAATGCGAATGAGCACACGGCCACCTGTTCTGCGAATCTCCTTGTTCAAGACGGCATTCAGGATGGGATCCAAATGCTCGACATCCTGGATAAGAATGGGGTTACCGAATCGCAGAGCGCTCTCCAAAACTTTGAGGAAGGCTTCATCAAGGAAACTCGTGACTGTGATCTTGCGTTCCTTGTACTCGTTGAGTAAGAAGGTCGTTGCCTGACCAGTAGGATCGATGATCAACGGGTAACGGTTGAATCGCTTGAGCATGATCGCGTTCTCAGTGGTCAGGTTGTCGGCTGGAAGCGACTTGGATTGCCAGCTCAAGCGATCATCCGCAGTCGAGAGGTACTCCGTCAACGAGAGCTCCGGTTTAAACTTGATGTTGGCTTCGAGAAGATGATTCGACCACTCCTGCCACATCACCTCTCGGTAATGTTGGTCAAAGAAACCACCGTACGCAAGGAATGCTGCAGACAGCAACACATCACCAACGATAGTGCTCATTTCCGCATCGAAAGTGCGACTTCCGGACTCCCATCGTCCCTTCTCCGAGGACAAGCTTTCGAGGAGCTTCATGCTACGCTCAACCTTGTTCTGCACTCGCTCCATCTCCGATTTGATGGCCTGCATCTCGGAAATAAGCAGTGCGTATTCGTCCTTGTACTTGGCGATCTTCGCCTCTAGTTCAGCGACGATAGTAATGATTTGAGCGGCCTGTTGCTTCGTGGTGTCCGCTTGCGTTTCGAGGGATTGTACTTCGTTACGTAGAGGCTCGACCTTGTCGAGAATTTCTGAGAAGCGGACCTGCGCAAGCACCCACTTGACGAGAGGACCACAGGCCTTACTAGCGCGTTGGACGGTCTCAAAGTTAAACGACGGTCGGCTCAGGAAATCCTTCTTCATGAGCTCACGGAGAGGCTTCGTCATTTGGTTGTTGGTATCGAAGTTGACGATCCTCTGGATAAAGTCATCCCGACGGATGATACCTTGAACTGTACGCCAGCTGTCGATCTTGTGACCGAGAATCGTGCAGACAGATTCCATGGCGAGTTTGACGGCCTCTGGTGGATTGGCCATCGTCCTGACTTCTTGCAAGTGTTGCCTCTTGATGTTACTGACAGCGGCCTGTGCATCCAGCACAGCAGGCTCTGCGTCTGCGAGGTCGGCCATGACGACAGCACGACGTTGTGCAATGTTCTTGTCCTGCTCCACCAAAGCAGCCTGGATTTCGATAGACGCCGCCTTCTTCTGTTCAGCCTCCTGTTGGTCCGCCACCATACGCTTAAGCTTCTCGTTCGCTTCTGCATTCTTGGCTTGGAGTTGCGAGCGCTTTGTGGCAAGGCTCTTGCGAAGCTCCTCGACTTGCGTCACTGTGTCCTTGAGTTTGTCGAGACCAACGTGGAGGTGACGTTGCTGTTCCTCTAGCTCATCACGCTTCTCGTTGTAGAGCCTGACATAGTGGTTGATGCTAAAGAACACCAGTCAAGTCAATGGTTCAACCCCCATGTAGTGAAGAGACTTACAAGTCGAGGTAGTGCCGGGGAGTAACATAATTGTAACGACCTTGACGACGACTGATGCGCTGGTTGATCTGGTGCATTGACATATGTACGTAGACGAGAGCATTCACGATAGCAGTGCGATGCACGGGAGGCATGGAAAGCTCGCGATAGGCAATAGGGAAGTGAACAGGCGGGGAGTACGAAGACAGGTCCAAGTCCAATGTATGGGTAAACTCCATACCAACTTGGTAGAATGCCTGATCCGACCAGTCACCGAACCAGTCGAGAACACAACGATTGAACAAGGCAGGCGAAGTGGCGGCGCGGGACGCGAGACCATTTTCTGGCGGATTCATGGTGAAGACGACATGAAGATTCTTCGCAACTTGCTGAGTGAACCATCGATACAATTCCTCGTGCGAGTCAAGCATTAGCCCATCCCTTTGGGACCCTTCCTTGCACGCCGTCATCAAAGCAGCATGCTCGTCACCCTCGAAGAGACCTGGCACCTCGGCGTTCGCGAGAAGTGTGTTCATGCGTTCCAGAAAACCCGAGTCAAGCACATTAGATTCGTCCATGATGAAGCAAATCTTCTCGCCCTTGCAGCCAGCGCGCCTCAATACGGTACGGAGATCATCATCGAAATCGTCGCCAGTATACTTGTTCGAAACCTTGATCTGGAAAATGCTCAAGCCATTGAGCCAGGCAACGAAACGAGATAGCGTCGTCTAGCAGCATCGTCAGCCTTATAGTACAAGCATTCAAAGTCTCGCCAATTACCTTGCCACTGCCACTAACGCCGATCAACAATAGGTGGCCCTGAACTTGGCGGAACACACGATCAATCCTGAGGACATGATCAAGCACATCGTTGAAAAGAACAAGGGGCACATCCAATTCTTCCTCGTAAAAGACGCGCAAACGAGCCTTTGTGTATTCGCGGAGCACTTCTCTGTCCACGGGAATGTAGTCTTTCGAGGTCCAATTAGAGAAAAGAACAGGTCGGTTCAAGGCTTCGTCGCGATTGATGGTCGGGAAGTGTTCCATGGCGGCAAGGTCAATGTGCTCGTCAGTCCATTGTTTTTCTTCCTCGGTGACGAGACGGTCTTGGAAGAGACGCAGTGCTTCGTGAGCCCAGACGCGCACCAAGCCCTCCACGGATAGGATCTCTAGGGGACGGATGGCTTCATAGATACCACGCACCCATCTCGTAAGTTCACGAGGACTGTAGACATAGTGAGCTTGAATATCAGAAGTGAAACGTTTCTGCGAAGCAAGGTAGAAGGAGACCATTGCGTCCGTAAGAGGTTCGGCGTACGCCCGCAGGGTTGGGATGACCTTGAGAAGGGCACGGTTATATGTACCATAAATCTGCTTGAGCGAGACCTCTCCTGGATAGTCCACCATGACGAGCGGTGCATGGCGGAGGAAACGATGACTGAGAGGAACACGCCCAGGATCGGTGGGCGGGTTACATGCACCGACGAACTGGATACGCTCTAGTTTAACCCACGACATGTCGCTTGCACGCCAATATCCACCACATTCAACCAATTGACGCAAAAATGAGATAACTCGCTGAGTGCCATACTTGTCTTGAGCTGGCAGGTTGATTTCATCACAGAACACAACCAGCCATCGGCCAATCTGAACTGGTGCAAGGATGACGCCGTTCGGAGTTTTTCTATACTCGCAGTATTGCTCAAACGTCTTGAGAATGAGCTCGGGAGTAGTGGCACTGGAAAAGTTGAGGCCGACGACTTCCATGTCAGGAAGCTTGCGAAGGGCACTGAAGAGAGTCATGGTCTTCCCTGAGCCCGGAGGTCCACACAACATGAGAGGCTTGTGTTCGGAGAGCCATGAGTATAGGACTTCCTCGTGGCGGACGGTATCCATGGTTGGAACGACGACGTCAGCCGCAGTAACAGAATGTGCGTCGATTTCAATCGAGGGCACCTTGGACTGCCAAGCAATCCAATCCCCTGTGGTTATCTGTACATCAAAGTCGATGAGGGACGCCTCAGCAGCCATCGGCGGAAGGTCGATGCCGGTTTGTTTCTGTAGGAACTCGCCCATCTCCGCACGTAAGTCTAGCTTAGCGTCACCAGAAAATGCCCAGATGATGCTGACAAGCAGGCGCTTGGTGACATATTGCTCCACCTTTTCGGGGGGAAGGGGGAAATCCGAGTGTTGGATATTGTACTCGATGATGTTACGTGCGGTCTTGTTGAGCAATGAAAAGAGCGTGTGAAGCGCACGAGTAGTCGTGAAGTCCATGATGTGATCGATGGATTCCGCAAATTCGAGAGCAGAACTGACAAGCTCTCCGTCTGCAAAGTAGCGTTCGAGGATGCCGGCAATTTGAACCTGTGTAACAAGGTGGGTAGAGCCCGGAGCTTCGGCACCAAGAATGTCAGCACGACGTCCCGGTATATCGGCAGCATCCTCGTCGTCCGCGTCCAAGGGCACAGATGAAAGAGTGTTGAGGTAGTGGCGGTAAACCATCGAAGGTTCAATGACATCCTCGCTGAACCAGATCATACCACAACGACTGACAGTAGCGAGAGTCGCATAGCGCAAGTGCTCGACCTCAAACATGATCCGGACGTTGGGAGGCAGGTTCAGACGCTCACCATTAGGAAGCGTGAGTAGTTTGTTATCATCAAGAACACTGAAGATTGGTGAGCCAACCATTCCAGCATTCAGCGAACAAACCGACCTATTCAGGTTCTCAACCCACTCCGGGTCAACATCACCATCGAATATAATCCAATGTCTCTTGGAACTCTCGCCACGCACATCATCCACAATCTTGCGCAAGATATGCGTGAACAGACCATCATTCCACTCGCGCGTGGTTGGGTCAAGCGTGCCATAGAGCGCGTCCTTGTGGATTGCTTTAGGATCAATGACATACGCAACCCCTTCGGTGCCATCAAGTCTCTCCAACGCGGAGAGGAGGACTTGCCATGCGTTTGTTTTGCCAGTGCCAGAGGGGCCGACCATCATAAGACCATGCTGGATCTTCTGGATCTGGTACAATTGGAGAATCTTGGCGATCCACCGCTCGCCATCCACCAGGCGTTTTTCGGCACAAACCTTCAAGATTTGCTCACGGAGCGCCTCGAGGTCAACGGGAACATAGTCTGTGCCAGGGAAGACATCTGCAAGCAAGCTAGAGCCAGTTCAACATTTAGCATGCGAGGCATCTGTGCCGTCGTTAACCCTCACCTGGTAAGTAAAGGCACATCATCAGCAACCAACTTCGGCACGATCGTCTCCGTGACACTCTGGATGACGATGATCTGTTCAGAGACAACATCCGAGAGCCCATTGACACCATCCATATCCTCCAACTTGGCATTCTGCAGGCGTTCACGCTTGAGGATACCCGCACTGGCAAGCACAGCCTTTAGTGCACGCAGACCAAAATCATAATGGGGTTGGGGAGAGAGCTGCTCGTCGCAAAGGTTGAAGAATGGTACGATCTTGGACGCAAGAGATTCGGCTGTTCGGAAACCTTGAGAGAAGAGCATGACTTGGGCGATGAGCTCGCGATCGGGCCTTGTCATCGCCATCCTGCGGTACTAGTCAGAATAATCATTTGTGGTAAGGATATGAACGTACGGTCGGAAAAGCTTTGTAAGGTTTGGTGGCAATGTCGACCGTCCAGCATAGTTAGGGTTAGTAGTGATAAAGATACCTAGTCTCCATGCTTAGATGGGCCGAACAACAGCTTCATGGATGAACATACCGATGTTCTGGTTGACCTTCAAACTCTTCCCAACGAGCTCAATCTCAGTATTGGGATTCTTGGCGAGAGCAGCTAGTCCTTGTTGGATGCTCTGCACCTGTTGTGACACAGCACTCAAAATACGCTCCTCCAGTCGGTTGAACTCGTCAAAACATCCCCACGCTCCGACCTGACAAAGACCAACAAAAATGCGACCCATGGCCTGGAAATCGAATGTCTCGTCGCAACAGAATACCAACACAAACCGACCGAGCTGGACACCAAGGGCCTTGACGGATTCGGTTTTGCCTGGAGTCAATCGTTAGACAACAGGTCTGCTACATAGGACTCGACAGAAGTACCTGTGCCAGCGGGACCAAACGGAGAGCCACCGAGCTGACCGTCTAAAGCCTGGGTTAGGGTGAGGTAGACGCGATCCGTCAACGGTGTTTGGACGAGACGATCTGGAACTCCCAAATACTCCCAGCCGTAAGGGAATGTCGCATTCGCGACTCGAATAGCTAAACGGTCAAGAGGATTCTCGACTGAACGTTCCAAGTAGAAACGCATTTGCGAAAGCCACGTGAAAGCCTTGGTGTCAGTGACGCGTTGTTGGATAAGTGCGCGGGTGACGTCTCGTTGGTGAACGAGCTCCGTGATAAGGTGCTCACATTTGCGACGCGTGACAGGGCTAAGTTCTCGTAAGACGATGTCAGCGAGGAGGTCAAGCGCCTGGGAGATCGTTTCAAGTGATCCTTCGGGAAGATTGCCTGATTCCAAAGAACCTTCGACAGAGGTGGTCCACGCAACTTGAATAGCTAGCGTGACAAGTTGGGCAGGATACTTCTCCATCCAATACATGAGTTGATCTACATTGAGCGGGGATCCAGTGCCGTAGAACGATTGCAGTTCGCCGACGGCGTCACAAAGTAAGTCGGCCAAAGAAAGTCGCATCAAAGACTCCAGTCGAGCAAGCCAATCATTGATCTTGGGATAGTCTTTCAACAGGATTGGCTCGCTGAACTGGACCTCCTCTCCCTCGCGTGAAGCCATGCCTTGAATTTGGGTCAAGTCGTCATCGAGCTTGATTGTGGAAATGCCGGCGAACATTTTTTTGAGGTGCTTCATGATGCGCAGGATATCCTTGCTGTTACCAATGATCTCCAACAGATCTTCGTCACCAACGAAGTAGAATCGAGGGAATGATGACCGCTCGCGTTCTAGGTATTCACCAAGAGCCTTTTGGATTTTGTTCAAAAGGTCAGCGAGACGCTCCAAGCTCTTCTGTATTCCTTGGATGTTCATAACGTCGACGACGAACGGTGACTTGTACACCTTCTTCATGACGGTCAAGAACTCGGCATTGATGTTTTGGAAGCGGGCGCTCTCCACGGGGAGAAGATGTTTGATATCTGCGCTCCCAGAAAAGATGCCCTCCAAATATACCCACTGGCGCTGAACGTCAATCCAGACATCTTTCACGAAAGTGAGGAGCTTCATCGGGGAACACGATAGTGTGTATCTTACCAAACAAGACATGGATTCTGTTCAGTTTCTCTTCCCATGAACCAGCCTTTCACAGCGTTAGCACAAAGAGACAATGTTTATATTGGAAAAACACCTCTTCCTCGAAGACTAGGACAAATGAGTGAATCTGATGAGATTTCGTTTCCGTGACATATCAACGTACCTTTGTAGTAGGGAGAAAGCTTCATCGCGGTTAAGGAGTTCAGGTTCTCACTGCACTTGGTGAAAAGATCATCCCAGCCTCTGATGCACGACATGAACGACATGGTACAAGCGAAACAGATACAGGTGGCTCGCACCTAATAAGTCGGCATTTATTCTGGTAGTTCACCAGATCTAGGGTGTAGTTAGTCCAAGTTTCCTTGACTTGCTTGATGTACTCCTCGAGAGCCATCTGTGCATGACGTCAATATAGTCTAGGCGACAGAATTGTGTGGCACGTTGTACCTCTCCCTGAGCTTGTACGATGACTTCCCGTAAAAGAGATTCATTCTTCTTCAAGTCCAAGTCGTAAACATTTCCCAAAGTCATACTACGTGCACACATCAGCGGAAAGAGAGAAAGGAAAGGCGAATCACTTACACAGGAAGACTAATTTGCGAAGGTAGCCGCAAGACTTTGAACAACTGCTTCCAATGTCTATCCTTCAAAGCCTCGGATTTCAAATCAGAGATGATCGAGTTCGACTTCAAGAGTCCCCTAAGAACGTCCTGGACGTATTCAAATGCTGCATACTGCCGCATGCGCGTCGGCATGTCCTTTGTCGAAGACAACAGTCCGTCAATTTGCTGCCTCAATTTCCTGGGCTGTACAGTCGTCCAGGACATCTCTCTCAGTTCTCCAACCTGGCTCCAGACGCCCGAAAGCGCTGTCCAGACGGCTTTGAGGTCCTTTAATTCCTCGAACACGGGTTCCAAGCGCGTGTGACGCGTCAACTCGAGGTCGAGTGCCTCTTTGGCCCTGCAAACAAGGTCGTATTCTTCCTTGACGCGGTTCAACTTGCCTTCAAAGACGTTGATGGTATTCATGGCGGTATCGGCACGTATGCTGCCCTGTACAGGACGTGTCTGCTCCCATTCTGCAAGAATGTCATTGATCTTGTTCTCCACGATCTTGTCTTCTGCGACGATCTTGAGCTGGAGTCCAGCTGTGAACGAAAAACTATGTGAGGCGAGGAAAACAAGATGAGAAATTGCTTACCGAGCTGCTCCTGGATGGAATCATTCTTGCGCTTGAGGATCTCGTTGTATGCGCTCCATTCACCTCTGAGCTGATCGCTGTAGAGCCAGTCCTCCGGGAATTGGTATCGAAAACGTTCGAGAGTCTTCTCGCCGCTGGCGCAAAGTTCTATCATGGGGCCCCATGTCTTGGTCTTCCGCTTGAGGTCTTGGACGAAGGTGATAAAGGTGACCGCGGCTGCGGTGGAGGAATTGGAGGGACTGAACGCCTGGTTGGACACGGTGAGCGGTGCTGCGGGCCATTGCGAGCAGACGAGTACTTGCCTCCATGTTTTGATTGTGAAAGCAACCCAGTCGAGCGGACGCGTCCATTTGACAACCCCCGAATCATGTGGGAATATATTACATAATCAAAACATCGGCTCTCGTCGCTGTCGTGCACGTCGTCGACGCCTCGAAAGATCACTCGCCAGCCATGTCGGGACGTCAACAACGGGTGATGGTTCAGCCCATCGTATGCACAGTCTTTACATCCACTTTTCTCCGTACTGACGACCCCACCCCAGAATGTTATCTTCAAAAATCTGCAACAGGTCGCGTCGTGCAGTCCCTTCGCCGCGCTCATCACTGATCACACCATCTACAGCGGACAAAAGTCGTAATATGGTTGTACGATAACATCGAGATGCGAATTGAAGGACGCATCATTGTACGTCCATCCGATTCATCGCCAGATCGCTTCCATCATTAAATCGTCACTTGCAAAGGCGATGGGTTCATCACTCCCGCATTTCCTTCCTCCTTGTTTCCATTTTCTGCTATAAATTGAAGTTTTGCGCTCATGTCCTCTCGTTCAGGGTTTCGATGAATTCATGAATCTTGTCGTGGACGAGGCAGCAGAGGTGTATGTCAAGGACGCAAAACCGCGACGGGAACTTGGTACGCCTTCGCTCGTCTTTCTCCGCCCGCTCCCGCTAACTTCTCTCCAGGCCGCATTCTCCTCAAGGGTGACAACATCACTCTTATCCAACAAGTGCTATGATAGCCCTCGTGTAAAATTCCCCCGCACGATATCGTGCATTGCTGTATACTATATTTTTGTCAATACATAGACGGTAAAATGTGTGTCCATCAATCACAGGTTGTAAATAGGCAGTAGCCGGGTCAGATTCAACCCCTGCCTGCACAGCGGACACTCCGCCTTTTCTCTCCCCCATC
>QFEF01013771.1:0-26867 GCA_003316035.1 Neoboletus subvelutipes | reverse complement strand
TAAGTAAAAATCCAGGTTTTCTGTCACCAGGCTATGGAGGTGTTATTGTCTTGATCTATTGTCGAACGATCAACGTTTATCGACTTCATTCCGCCGGTGACTAACCTGTAGCCCATGGAGTCCCTGGATTTCCTGCTTTAAAGCTTCAGTGACGAGTTTGTGTTGCTTCACTGTCGGTAGGCCCTTGAATGCGTCGCTAGCGATCTTGATTGCATAAAATGAGCCACATCCTCCTGGTTACGCGGGTTGATTCATGCCTGACCCATCTATGAGTGTTGGTTAGGCTACTAACCAGAAACGTCTTGCACTGCAAGTTCGGACGGAGAGAAGTGCTCAGTTAGCTTAGCGACTATAGTGCCCTTGGTGTCGGTGGACTGCGAAGCGGGTGTCGACAGTGATCGCAGGACTGGTGGAGCCGACCTTGACACGGCGAGTCGTCTTCCCAGTGATGAAAGCATGTCGTTCAGTATTACAACTCTTTTCTTCATCTTGGATTATTTTACCGTCACGTGTTCGGTACTGAAAGTCGCGTGTGGTGGGTTTGACAAGTTTTCCCCTTCCTGGTCGCTATGCGCATCCTTCGCGCATTGTTTCAACCAGCACTTCGTGGTTTTCATGGAGTCAATCCATCCCCGTCCAGCATCCTGAGGTCGCATTTTTTGCAGCGACCACCACCCCGTCTATGTTATAATTTACCTCCATTCCGGACTGGCTGTCCAGACATCAAAAGACTTGGAGCTCTGCGGTTCCCCGACTCACGCTCATTGTCAACTCGTGCTGCCCGACCCGAAGCAGATGCTTCCAAGTTGCCTGTATTGGCACCACCTGCAGTTGGCCGCTGGCTCCTCTTCTCATCTGCATTAGTCTTCGCCGTTATCGTGGTCGGAGGTGTCACACGTCTCACAGAGTCCGGTCTCAGCATCACAGAATGGCGGCCCATTACTGGCATCATACCTCCATTCAATGACGAAGACTGGAATGCCGAGTTCGAAAGGTACAAGGCAACGCCAGAATTTAAGTTGTCAGTGTAGTTCTCGAACAGCAGCTTTCTCCAGACTCGGCTGAATCATTCTGACAGGATTAACCATTCAATTTCATTGGACGAATTCAAGAATATCTTTTACATGGAATGGGGCCATCGTGTCTTGGGTCGCATCATTGGCGTTGCTTTCGTACTCCCGCTGTCCTATTTTGCGGTCAGGAAGAAACTAACCACTTCCATGCCCGTTAAGCTAACTGGTATGGCACTGTTGATTGGTTTCCAAGGGGTTCTTGGATGGTACATGGTTAAATCTGGTCTTGAGGACTCAATCATGGAAACTCCTGGCGCAGTACCCCGCGTCTCCCAATACCGCTTGGCAGCACACCTCGGTACTGCCGTCCTACTTTATGCTGGAATGTTCGGAACAGGTCTAGCAGCCATCAAGGATTGGAAGTATGCACACAGTGGCATCTGGAGCGGATCAAAAACCATGTTATGGCAAGAGGTACTCTCCAACCCTGTGGTCAAGCAGTTCACCCGATACTCTCGTGCTTTGACAGCGCTGGTATTACTGACAGCATTGTCTGGTAGGTGGTGGCCAATGCGTTATTTGTACCAGCTCTCACATGAATACGAAAGGTGCTTTCGTAGCGGGTCTGGATGCGGGACTAGTGTATAATGAGTTCCCATTAATGGGAGGTCGCACTGTACCTCCCTTGGACGAACTCTTCTCCGTTGCGTATTCCAGGAATGCAGATAGATCTGACGTCTGGTGGAGGAACATCTTCGAAAACCCAACTACTGTTCAGTTTGACCATCGCGTCCTGGTACGTTTCCCCATTCCTATACCCATCCTCCATTTCGATTCCAATTTCCGTTCCAGGCAATCACGACATACTTGAGCACTTGTCTCCTCTTCGCTCAGAGCCGCCGGAGTGCCGTTCGCTCGCTGCTGCCACCATCCGCTCGGGTCTCGATGATGGCTGCCTTTGCGATGGCAAACGTTCAAGTTCTGCTAGGGCTGGCTACCTTGCTATACCTCGTACCCATTCCCGTCGCAGCTGCACATCAGGCGGGTAGTGTGGCCTTGCTAAGCGCGATGGTGCACCTACTCGTTGCGCTTCGCCGGCCTAGTTTGGCAGCTCAACTTCGGCGGGGTGCTGGGACGGAAGCTAAGAAACTCAGTTATAGAAGCTAAACGATCGATGCCATTAGATTCGCCATGTAGACATACCACCCACACTCAATTATCTTTATAACATTTTTTCCTACTAACATGTGTGTACAACCATGGCTCTTGCCCCTCGATTGAAAAGCGCGGTATTACACGGTAAGGCATTGTATATTGACACTTTCAACCTGACATCTGTACATCTTCAGCGGGTGCTGCAGGGGGCACAGGAACTGTTCCATCCGCCGGAGCTTTCACATCCATACTTTCCAAGTAAAGCTGCACTGCATCCCCTTCAACGATGCGGAATTTACCTTGAGGGGTAGGCTTTTCATGTAGATCAGCCGGACCAATGATGCCAATCGAAGTGTTGTTGATGTTGAGCTCTTTATCCTGTTGGAGCGTCTCACGGAGTGCGTGCAGGCCATGCTTGATCAGCTCTTGCAGAGAACCTTGCAAAGGATAAGTAAATCATAGCGCCAGATGGTCAAGGAGACGAACAATCAGCAAAGCTTTCATAATGCTTCTCCAGATACGTCTTGGCACTTTGGCAACGTGCACCGATCGACATGGCAAGGTACTCGTACGAGTTTCCTGAAGGCGAGAATTCAAACAGGTGGGGTCCAGTTTGGTCTCGTCCGATGACAAGGAAGCCAACACCATATGGCCGACGTCCGTATTCTTGAGTATTTACCTGTGCCTCTAGCCATGCAAGAGATGATGTCGAGATTCAAAGTGACACGGTCCAGACTCACTGTCGGCGATGGCAGAAACTAGCCGATTTACGGGCATCGGGCGATTGAAGACCATGCGCTCACTGAGAGCTTGTTGCCGCATGAAATTACTTGAGTGTTGTTGTGAATCCAGCGCACCAGTTGTACAAAGCACAAATCGACCTACCTCAGCACACGCGCGTCTGACGTCAGTCCTGCGATTGCAATACCAACGTGGTCATCTATTCGGAACATTTTTTGTTGGTACGAAGCCAGTTCTCCCGTAGAACGCTGCCGGGAATCATCAACGCACGTGCTTGCAATACAGCACGAGTATGCACACCTTCAGCGCCAACAGTATGGCATGTGTCTTTGATCGCAAACCGACTGCTGCAGATCCTTGCTTGACGGCTTCGAGCGCATACTCGACTTGATGGAGACGACCTTGTGGGGAGAACACAGTGTTATCGGAGTCGTATGTGTTTCTGAACTGGGTGTGTGGTAAGTATGCCGCGAATCGAGATAATTGGACTGTGAACGAACCATAATGGCGAGTGAAAGAGCGTATCGACGAGGCTCTCTTAAAGTTACAGGTGACGCGTCCTCATCGATATCCGGATTGTACTCATCACGTGAGATCGACAACCAAGTCGCGGCAAACACAAGTCAGGATAATTTATGTAACAGAAAAACATACAGACAACAGAGATTACAATAATCTATCCGTTTCATCGTGTGCCCTTCTTTTCAGCTCGCCATTCCTTGAATATACCATCCAAACTTTTGTATATCAAATGCGACGGTAAGCATCTGATGATTTCACCAATCCTCTCTTCTGCTTCTGTCTTGCCCTTCTCGCCACATGCCTTTTGTGCGTACTCGATGGTCATATAGAACATTGCGAGCACAGCGAGGGAGACGTGGGTTTGCTGTGCTCCATGTGCTGATGATTGAGAGAACGCGGCCAGAAGAGGACCTGAGATGCTTGGCGCAGATATGGCAGGTGCAGTTTGAGAGAAAGGCGTCGCGCGTTCTCCGCGGACGAGCCTCAGTAATATCTCCAAGAGATTGTCAACTTCGGTCATGTGCGTCTTGAGGAAGCGTTGACGCTCAGTCTGGACTCCCACTGGCGAGTTGACCGCCCAACCCTCGAGAACAGTCCAGATTGTAGGAGCCTGTGGAAGGATCGGAAAAGGGTAAAAATCGGCGGGGAACGCACATACCGGATCAGGATCCGCAACCTCAATCTTCTTCTCCCAGCCGTCCGCAGCCTCACCGGCAACCCAAAACATGCGTCCAAACATGCTTTTCAGCCACTCTTGTACATCCCCGGACTTCACCCACTTGGGCTCCGACAAAGGTCGGTCCGTGTCGAGATAAACGATGAGGTGTACTTTGGATGGAAACGAGACTTTTGGAAACGAAGGTATCGTCTCATCGGCATTGCAAGGCTCTGGGATGGTTGACAGAGGCAAGTATGATTTAGTAGCCTCCGAAAGCCCTTCGACCTGCACGTTGTTGGCACCTCCATGAATCAGATGTGGAGACCATACATACCAGCACACCTTTCATACTCTCTTCATCGTCCTTGTCGAGAGACATATACGCCTCTATCCGACCTTCAGCTCTATACACGCGAAGATATTCGACTACTTCGGCATCCACAACCAATCGTCTACTGCCCGCAGCATACGATATCGAGATGCGATTTGCAGAAGGGGTCTTCCCTTTCTTAGGCGACGTGGTCGCTGGTTGATGCGATGACTCGCCGTAAGTAGAGCCCGACGATGTTGACAGTAGTGTGTTTGATGTTGGAGAAGCAGGTGGCTCCGGAAGGTGTTCTTGATCATTATCATGCGCAAGATCATGAACTTTCTCGTCGGGCTGGGTATGGTGTAATGTTGTTTCATCAACGTGTGCCAATATTTCTTCCTCTTGCGAGAACAGCCCATTATCCGGGCTGTCGTCTACGATGGTAGAGGCGTACGAAGGGTAAGATTGCAACGGCTTTGGGGTAGCGACGGTCCCTGCTACGTCGGGCACACCTTCAGCTATGGGAACCTGTGAATCAAGGAACCCTGCATGGTCAGCAGACTGCTTGTCCAGTTGAGGCATATCAGATTGCGCGGCGGTGGCGGAAGGGGGCGCAGAAGCCCGACTAGACGAAACATCAAAAGATGAACTCAAAGATGATGAAGATTGAGAAGCAAGACGAGATGGTTCAATGAGAGATGAACGTCCACCAAGCACTGCCTCGCTCCCATTCTCAGTGCCGAGCTCACTGTGTAGAGGCTGTGTGGCCTGTGAGACAGCGAGCTCTGCGGCCTCTGCAGGCGTGGAGACAATGTCCACGTTAGGCTGTCTTTGTGGTGGACCAGATATGCAATCTTTAGCAATCTTGTTGGACAGGACCGAAGCAGAGTCATTGCCTGTTGCCACGCGATTGTGGTCCCCCACATCATGAATCGCAGTAGCAGCACAATCATTGCCAGCAGAACCAGCTCCATGTCCATCAATGAGGGTGCCTTCAGGAGTAAAAGTTAGCCGCGCGAAGCCTCCGATGGTCAGATGGACACCCTCCATCCGGATTCGGAAGCATCCATCATAGCGATATTCGAGATCGGTCGGAAACTCACCATTGATAATATCGCCTCCAAGCCCAGGTATAGTCGACTCACTGACTGCGACGTGAGGGTCTTCGACACGACTCACACGGAGTTGGTTGTCATCATCGTCACTAGCGTGCTCCCCATGGACGTCGACCTCAACGTCAGGAGTATCTCCATCGTCCTCGGCGATAGCAGCCATTAGCCAGTCACCTTCACTAGCAGTCTCGGCTACACTCGGTGCAGCGCTACCTCGACCCATTCCATCCATGTCAACACTAGCGGTATCGCTCATCTGGCTTCCACGAGGCGGGGGCGGCCGCCCTCGGCCCTCTTCTGCATCACCATCATCATCCTCAAGCTTCTTGCGCTTGCCTTTGCGCGAATCCATGGACGAGGTCCCACAAGCGTAAGAAGAATTGTGCGGAATCGGATGCGAATCATCCGGTGAGACGGGTGTGTGGAAATAAATGCGGATGCGAGATGGCGGGGGAGAGCTGAGCGAAGATTGCTCCCCAACGGGTGGCTCAGCCTTGACATCAGCTGCTGCTGACTCATCTAGAACGGTACGCCCGCTCCTATGTGAGGCGTCAGCTCGTTCCCCGCTGGAGAGATCACTTGACTGCATCGATTCTTCCTTGACAATGGCATGTGAAGAGTCAATAAGAGACGTAGCCCCCTCTTTGCCTTCTTGCTTGACCGCAGAAGGAAGTATGCCCCACGTCCATCCGAGTTCAGGCATCTCGAGCCCAACAATCTTAAAATCTGTGAGAGTGCGGCGATTCTCGTCCTTCTTACCACTACTCGCAAAACTTCCAGACAATGTATCGCGATTGCCCGATTGAGTACTTGAACCATCCTGTCGGCCAGCACGACTCGCAGAATGGCCCTGTCCCCTCCCACGGAAACCAGTATTGCCCATATTTCCCTGATGATGGTGCTGCTGATGTCCCGCATTAAACGACCCACCTCTGCGGTTATGGAAATCCTGTTTGTTGCCAAAACCACCTCGTGAACCATGGCCTCGCAAAGAACCTTGCTGGCCGCCACGGCCGCCACCACCATTCATAAACGTGCCGCCTCGGCCGCCACGCTGACCACTCAGACCACCCCGGTTGCCGCCCATGGATCCTCCTCTTCCCCGACCCGTGCTCATAGAACCACCACGACCGCCCATACCTCCGCGGTTGTTTGCGCCAAGAGGAACTTGATTAGCACCTTGTTGACTCTGGTGCTGGCCGTACATGGGGTTTTGGGGTGCAGGTGCAGGTTGAAACTGTGGCTGAGAAGGCGGACCCTGCTGACGTTGATGTCCATGGTGATGATTTGCACTGGGACCATCGAACCTTTGTCGTTTCGCGGGGGGAAGATGCTGAGGGGGAGTGTGATGTATTCCGTGATTATGTCGGGGTTGTTGTGGTTGCTGCGGCTGTTGTTGAGGGAAATATGGCTGAGAGGGAGCGATCGTCTGAGGTGCTTGTGGGTACGTCGGCTGCGGTATGATGGGTTGGGGGGGTTGGGGTACATATGCCTGAAAGCCGACGGAGGCTTGGTAAGGATTATACTGGGGTTGTGGTTGGGGCTGAGGTGGTGGTGGAGGTGGAGCCATCGGTTGTACCGGCTGGTAATGCTGCGGCTGTTGTTGCGGCTGTTGCTGTTGCCTTTGTTGCCAATGCATGTTCTGGCCGCCATAACCGTAGTTTGCGTACAATGCACTTTGTTCTGGAGGTGGTCTCTGAATCTGGGGCTGCGGAGTGCTCCATTGTGGGTTGTAAGCGACGGCTGTGGCTGCAGTTGAAGGTTGCTGAGCTTGGTGCTGGGCAGCAGCTGCAGTCCAATACGCAGAATAGTCCGGGGGTGGTCCTGCAGGAGGAGGGCCAGGAGGAAGAGGCGGCTGGGGGGGATTAAAAGTCGGTTGGGGAACAAACGGGTTTTTGTTCATGGCAGCGACGGAGAACGATCTTGTAATCGTGTGTGTTGTCAATGTCGACGTCGACACACAGAGATGCTTTGTCGTCGTTTGAAACAGCGAGCTCGAGTGCTCGGACTCTACTGGAAAACATGTCCGACGCTTAGTCATCAACAGTAGTATTTAGTAAAATAAATAAATATAATAATGAATATAATAAAATGACTATAATACAGCAGGATGACCAAGGGACACCACTTCTCACCCAGAACGATTAGGATCGGGTGGAGGATGGAGATTTGCCAGTTTATGGCTGCGCTCCTCCTAGTGATCCGTCAGTCGACGAATAAAAACTAACGGGAAAAGGACAAGGAGCACACCTCACGGACTTGTTTGGCCTTGAAGAGCTCATCTGCACGAGCTCTCAGAGTATCGGCGTTGTTCCTAAACCTCTCAGCCTGTTGTTTTTGAATCTAAAAGAGAGAGCATCGCAGTTCATTCACGGGGGAAACCCCAAATACTCCGAGACCCACCCCGACATCACTCTGTGCGGTGTGTAGATTCGTCACGGCCTGGTCATGCTTTTGTGTAGCTTTCTGAAGCGATCTGATCGTACTGAGTTCCTTGTCCTCCATCATCTTCAGATGCTTCTCTGCATTACTGGTAGCCTTGGCGAGAGTCGACAGAGGAGCCTTGGCACGATCCAAATCAGCTCACCTTCGAAGCCTTCGCTTCCAACTTTTCGGTGCGCCTGAGCTCCTTCAAAGCAAGTTTATAGTCCTTCTCATCAGCTCGGGCCTCCTTTGTTATGGACTTTTCAATATTTTTGATGGCCTTGGGGTCGGCAGGGAGCTCAGCACTCATCGTGGAAGAGGGTTCTTTCTGCGTTAAAAGGGGTTTGTGGAGCAGACCGTATTATGATGTAGCTGGACTGCATTTGTCATTGCTATTGGAATGAATCCGAGACATACTCCATGGACTCGATGGCGACCATCCTCGGTCCAAGCACATGTACAGTGAACCGTAGGAAGTTGAATTGCAGGATCAGGTAACGGTTTCAACCAGTGGCAACGCTCCCGCGACTACCTGACAACGAGCGGAACAGCGCCGTCAAGCCAAGTCCAATTACTCCGCAAGTCCTGAGTAATGCCTCGTAGGCAGGACACCCAAAATCCAGATATCTCTCAAAAGCAACCCGCGAGACCGACCGTCCACTACCCTGAGGAACTTGATGATGGTCCCTCAGCACAATATACCAACACTCCTCCAAAACTCGAATCTCGCGCTCCTTCGTTCGCAGGTACGGACGACGACGACGACGGAGATGAACCTGACTGGAGCGGCGACGAGGACCTGGCAGACGAAGAAGTCAAGTTCGGGAAACAAATGGGAGTGAATCTCAGGGCGAGACGCTGGACGATTTGGCGGTTCGTGCGTTTCTTGTGTGCACATATATGTCACTGAAGGCATGACACTTGCAGCCTATTCACCATCTTGTTCTCCTCCTTGATTGGCTCGACTTTCCTCGCCGGCATTCTAGTGACTCCTGCCCTACTCGTCCACTTCTTCTGGTATAAACCACATCCCACCAGTTACCGACACTATGTCGACCAAAACATCGAAGCGTGGCTTTTTTGGGCAGCAGCCAATGTCGTCATATCCTGGGGTCTTGCAATGATCGTAGACATTGTACCCTCAGTAACACGCATTTTGATATCCATTTCATGGGGTCATGTTTGCGAGGATGTCAAGTCCCACATCGAGTTGTACGATTCTGTCAAAAATACATTCAAGCCTGTGTTGTATGCCGCTAGCGCCTGGCTCAGTTGGATCATTTTGTTCCAAAACATATTCAAGCTGTATAACAGCAGTGCTAACGGAACCAGTTTTGCTCCATACACTGATCGCGTGAGTGTTCTAGCAGACTTTCGTGGACACCAAGGAGGCTAAGTGACATACATAGGTTGCTCAAACTATTGAGTTTCTGTTCTTTTTAACACTTGTGATATGCTCTCAAAAGATATTGACCCACGCTATCGGTATGGAAGAAAGAGTTTTCCGGCACTTCGAAGTCAAGCTCATTCTCACCTGGCAGCTTTCGCATTTCATCGAACTGCTTATATGGAGCGCCTTGACGAAGTCAAGCGCGGTCTGCGCGTCATTGAAAAGCTTCGCGAGTATAAACCGCGAACTCGGCAACGGTCTAGCAGTGGACATGGCGTTTTCAATCTCGGTTTCATCCACCCCTTTAGCGAAAAAAACTCCAACCACCGTCAATGCGGTGACGATATTTCCCAGGGTTACGATGATGGTAATGATGCCGAGGCTGAAGACAATAAAGGCAAAGGGAAGCAGAGACCAACGGGCTCGAGGATACCTATCCAGCCTCATGACATTGGTTCAGACTCGCCTGAATTAGAAGATTCGAGGACATCTAGCCAACCAGCGTTCAATCCATCTCACGAAAAACAGAATATATTCCACGAATACCCACCCTCGCGCAAGCGTGCTGTTGATCAGCACATGTACCAACAGGAAGAGTACAATCCAGCCATTCAAGCTGCGCGAGTGATCAAGTCGGCGGTATTGCATGATGCTCGTAATATCACGGGCAACGACAACCACCTGAGCGGATTGAGGTACAGTGTCAACTCGGCCCATGAAGCGAAGGTATAGCGGGATTCCATTCATGTGAAGGCATGACGACTAATCCTGCCTGTCATAGCGCCTAGCCCGGGCTATTTACAAGACGTTCCGTGACCGCCGCAGGAATTACCTGATATCAGCAGACTTCCTGCCCGCATTTACTACTCCAGGAGAAGCTCAAGAAGCTTTTCGCGTTTTTGATAAAGACAACAATGGTGATATCTCACGATCTGAGCTCAAGGCTACCATCCTGCGCATTTACAAAGAACGGCGATTCTTGTCGCGGAGTATGCGTGATGTTGGGGCAGCTCTCAAAACACTCGACCAGATATTGCTGTTGTTCGCCTTTGTCATATTGTTTTTCATCTCGCTGAGTGTGTTTGGTGTCAACGTGGATCAATCGTTGACCAGCGTGTATTCGTTGGGGATTGCAGCGAGTTTTGTCTTCAAAAGCTCAGCCAGCAACATGTTCGACGCCATAATATTCCTGTTTGTGACACAGTGGGTTCATCCATCTAACTTGGTCTTGCCCTTGCTGACATTGTCGCAGCCCATTCGATACGGGTGATCGGTGTTTCATTGACAGTAAGATGTTACCGATAACAATCGACGATGCCGGGCTTACGTCCTTGTAGCCGATAACTTGATCGTGAAGAAGATGGGATTGTTTGCAGTATGCTGCTAGACTCCCGTTGTTCGTCCTTCGTGTACTCATACCACCTCTCAGACAGTGTTCGTACGAGCAGATGGCACGGAGACATACTACTCCAACAGCCAGCTCTTCACGAAATTTATGTGAGTCTCCCCATGTAGATTTAGTGTATCACTCATAGAAGAATCTGCAGAATGAATGTTCGCCGGAGTGACGCATGTGTCTGTTTTGTCCACCACGATGCTCGACTGATTATTACTTCAGAAAATGGTTGAGTCGCTCACGATGCAACTCGCTTGGCGTACCCCCTTGGAGAAGCTGGACGCGCTCGAGGCCCGCTTGAATGAATGGCTTGCAACGGAAGAGAATCGATGGTTTCAGCCAACAACATCGATCATTTTGCAAAACATTTCATTTCAGCGTCATCTAGAGATCACGATCTGTATCCCTCACAACTCGTACGTGCGCTGAATAGGGAGTGTCGGTTCTATCTAACAAATAATTCTCTTTCAGGACATGGCAGTAAGTATTGGAATCTGGACCCCTCTGACACGGATCCACTTGTATCTCACACGCATTGTGACGCAGAGATTTGGGGCTGAGGAATGCACGAAGAACTGCATTTCATGCAGCTGTTCAGTATTATTGCCGACGGCTCGGTATCACCGCATACGACTCCACCATGCCGCTCGTCTACCTTGACTCGGATACTCGGGAGTATGCACCTGCCATATCTGAAACCGAACGTCGCTCCCAGGAGCACTTGTACGGAGTAGAAGGATCTACAAATAGTTTCCTGGGCTTTACACCCCCAGATCAACGAGGCTCGCAGCTGTTGCGGGCAAGAAAAAGCAAGAGCCGGAAGGCAGTTTTGGGGGGGATTGGTGCATGACGGTGGTGCCCTCATGGAGTAGGCAAGTCTCTTGAAGGAGGTGTTAGTCTCGTAATATGGCGATGAACACGTTGTACGCTTGAGGCTTTCTACGTGTGTTGGTTTGCCGGAAAATGGAACAGGGTCAGACGAAAAAAAGTTGTCGGACGAGCAGCCCACTTGCACGTGTTGTGATTACGGAATGGCAGCTTCAAGTATAAATTGCGGCTGGCTGAGCAGCGTGGTTGGTTCAGCTTCGGTTGCGGCGACGTCCAACTTGGCCAAGGCAATGGGCGTTGCAGATCTTCACGACTTCGAGCTCATCTGGTGAGCACTGTGTTGACGACATTGTATGTCTAGCAACCTCATTGCTTCCGCTCAGGCCATCCCCGCACCCGACAGATGTGATTGTGACCGGTACATTCGACCAGGTCAGTACCCCGTCCCTCTTGCCTTCTTTTGTTCTTTCGCTCCGCTCACACCCTAGCTCTGTAGTGGTCGTCTTCCATTCATTTGGTTAAAGGCGACACTGGGTTTTCCGGTTCTGTGAAAGTTCCATGGGGCCAAAAAGTCGCGTACAAGTTCATCGTCGATGGCCACTGGAAATGCCGTGACGATCTGCCTCAGGAGGACGATGGGCACGGAAACTTTAACAACATCCTTCAAACTCCCGAAAAGCTTCAGGTTATATTCCCTCCCGTACATGATCCACCCGCGCGTTTGTCCATCCCTCATGAGGGCGCACAGAGTTGCGACGTCGAGACTATGGTGACGGCTGTAGAATTTCTTCCTCCGGCCGAACCCGCCGTGGTCAAGGGGTCGCTTCCACTTTCAATCCCACAGATCACCGTGGAGGGTCTTAGCTTGGCACCTTCCAATGATACCCCTGTGAGCGCGTCCAAATTGGTATGAACATCCGTTCTCCTGTCAGAATTAAAAATTAACCTACTTCCCTCCGTAGGACACGGCAACAGCTACAGAGGGAACTGTTCCTCCTGCTTCGAAGATATCTGCAGAACTTTCTCCGTTCGAGCAGGCACCCTCTGCATCTGGTGTCTCCATACTCCCTATCAACGATAACGGTCCTGCTTCGCTTCCACCGGTCAATGGAAATGGAGAGGCACATGAATCGTACAGCCTTGCAACTCATGCGCCGATTCAATTCACAAAAGGAGTGGCCCCCTCCCCTTTGGTGCCTGAGACTGCGACGGAGGCTGTATTTGCACAATTAGAGTCCGCAGTACCTCAATCCAATCGTTCCCCGCAGGGTGCGCAAGACCCCCCTGTACTCACTGATCGGATTGACGTTACCCCCGCTCTGACACCCGCTGCGGTCTCAGAACCCCCCGCAAAAAAACCCGAAGTGGACCTCGAAACTGTGGTACAGGGTCACTGCCAGCAGGCAACGGCACCTTCTTCTATCGCCCAAGCATCTTCTTCCTCCACTCCCGTCTCGAGCACCTTGACTCATAAGAAGCGGCGGACCTTGTTCGCGAAAATCAAACATATCTTTGACAAGGACAAGGACAAACGGGAGAGAAAAGAGAAGAGCAAGCACTAAGCCTGCTCATGTTTCCTCCGAGCACACTGGTGGCAATTTCATTCCATCGATGCTCAGCCATTAGATACCTCCACGCCCTGATAACGACTCATCATGCTCCCCCCTTACGTCGGATAACGCACACTATCGTCTTAGATTTAGCTTATCATACTTGCAAGTTATTCTTTTCGGGCAATCCTAGTGCAAACACGTAGACCGTGTATATATCGTGGCATAGAATTTATTTTCTCGGTTGCGGATTTCATGGACGAATTTCCAATGTGATTCCTGTCGTGTTTGAGCATGTCTGGGAGCGAGAGATGTCTACAGATGAACCTACCAGCAGCAATCGTTTCCCCACCCCGTCTCAGCAGAATGCGTCCCATGTCCTTGTTCGCAGCGAACGGTTCAATCGGAATGGGTCTTGGAACGGCACCAGTACCGGAAAGACTATCGCTTCGTAGAGTGATTTCGATTTCAGCAGATGTGCCCTTGGTCAGGACGCTATGGCCACGCTCAGTGAGGACAGAGACATATCCAAAGAAAGGCTATGCACCGCGGGTTCTTTCTGGTCACAGAACCGGTAGCTCGATCAATATTTGCAATCAGCTTCGAGATCGTTGCAGGGACATCTTTGGAGTGGTGGAACAGTTCGACCTAGCAAGTCGTTTCTTGTGAACACCTTCCTCGATGGCACGGCGGGGTGCACATACCGAAGCACCACTGGTGATCGGAAGTTGAATATCGAAAACGATTACCCGCGCGCTGAAACAAGTTGCAAGGGGTACGAGGTCGTTCGGCGGACAGAGGACACTGCCGATATTGAGATGGATGGGATCGATGGTGGCCAGGTAGAGAGTTGCGTTGGATCCCGCAGCGGCCCATGACACATTTCTTTCGTCAAGATCGATCGCTAGCGCAGCATGAGAAAACGTCGCGATATCCAGAAATTCGAGTATCATCCTTACATTTGACGATGGCGGACTCGTCTCCAGGTAGAACTCGCAGTCGTTCCCCAACCTGAACAATGCCACGACATATTCGACCAGTCACTCCGATGCCAGAACTTTGTCCTTTGAAGACGTTCGAGATTGGCAATCGCAGAGGTGATTCGATATCTCGCGCTGGGGGTTCCAATTTGTCTAGGAAATATTTGGTAAAATAAAATGTAACAGAAATTGATTGGGGATACCTAGAAGATCCACCAGGGTTGGTCCTCGATACCATTGGGATAGTACAGACGCTTCAGGAGCCTTCCGCTCCACAAGATTCACACCAAGCATCGCGCCTACTGGAACGAAATTTGTTTTCGAAGACTGAAATCCAGACTGACCAAAGAATGTCTTCAAATGTTCGCACACTTCCTCATATCTATCCTGTTTCCAACTGACCTAGAGTCGTGTTTATCAGTGGTGTCACATTTTGTTTCCGCGAAGACTAACTTGATCCAGCTTGTTCACTGCAACAACCACTTGTGACACTCCGAGACTTCGCACAAGGACCAGATGCTCGCGAGTCTGTCCGCCGCGCTCGAAACCTGCTTCAAATTCCCCCGTCGCAGCATCGACCACAAGGAGTGCGCAGTCAGCTTGAGATGCCCCTGATATCATGTTCGGAACAAAATCTTTGTGCCCGGGGGCGTCTAGGATCGTTATCTGTCGATGTGGCGTCGAAAAGGACTGCATCGCAATGTCCATGGTGATTCCCCTACAGCAAGCGTTCAATTAACAAGTACGGGCGATCAATGATAACAGACCGTTCTCTCTCTTCCTTTGTCCCATCAAGCTCCCAAGCCCAGCTGAAGCTACCTTTCCCGGCTCTGTTGCTCTCCCTCTCGTTCGTATGGCGTGACTTTTCATTGACACGCCCAAGTTCATACAGCAATCGGCCCATCAGTGTTGACTTGCCAGCATCAACGTGCCCTTGAAAGATAATAAGATGCACAAGCGTCAGACCATGTCCCTCAACTTACCAATGACTACCAAGCTAACTCCCTTCTTCGCACCTTGACCAGATGCCTGAAGCTCTCTCCTTGCTTCTTCTAACAACTTCTCCCTCTCCATTGCTATCCTGGGGACAGGCTCGCCGACTCTGGGAGACTCGCCTTCTCGAGGCAGTAAATTCGCCGCTGAAAGATCAAGCAACATATGATCTAGTCCCCCGCTGTTTGTCCTGGCAGGGGTGGTCGCTCCCGACCTCCTCGATGGCTGCGAACTGGCACCTGCTTTCTTCGTCGATTTCGTGGGCGTTCCAATAGGTGACATTGCCCGGGGAGTTGGGGTGTTATAACCCGATGGAGATGAGGTCTGCGATACCTTCTTCTGAGCAGCAGCTTTCTGCGCCTTGTCGCGCTCCTTTGCGGCTGGAGTGAGGAACATGGGAAACAAAATCAGCACAAAACATTCCATTAAGAAAAACAACAACAGCGATCTAAGTGTACATCTACCAATATCACCCGGTAAACCCAGAATGAAATAGAGTGATAAAGTTTAAAAGGGAGCAGGAATTCAAGTAAACCTCTGTGAACCAGCGCATCGCTGCCGCTGCGCCAAGGCGGTTCCACGACGGGCGTTGAAGATGATGTCGTCAGGACTCGGGACGTCAAATGCGAAGGAAGCAGACCGCACGCTCAGGTCTGGGGAAGTGGGAGGCTTTACCCCGCTTCGTTTGTGTTGCTCTAGATCATGACCAAGTGTCGATTTGCTTCGAGAGAGTGATGCCTGGTACATATCGACAAGGTTAAGCTCTTCCCTCCCGTACTTGGGCGATTTAATGTCCTTGTCCTTGTCTTCGGAGGACGTTAGAGGATCATTGAGAAGCAAGGAAGCGAAGGCCGAGGGTAACGCACGGGAATGGGCAGGACATGGCATGAAGAAGGGGGGTGGAGACGGGAGTGAGCATTCGTCATCGGTGGCACTTGAACGGGGTGGAGATTTAGCTTGTGCTTTCTTCACCTTTAATGCCAACTTCGATGATCGGCCTTCTGTGCTAGGCATCTGAACTAATGGGTGACCTTCTAGTGCCTGTGTAGTCGAGAGGCTCTGAAGAGACTGGTATGATGTCGTTATGGCAGTCGTTGCCGTCGCCCCATTTGCTATAGGAGTAAGATATTCTGTATGAGGTTTAGGAAGTTCCTTTGGAGGGGGCACAGGAACACGTGGAAGAGCATGAGAATTAGCCTTGGCCTGGGCAAGCTTTGCTAGTTTGGACTGAGGACGTGCATTCGCATCTGGCTCATTGCATGCCAGATGCAGTCCAGCAGGGATGGGTGAGCGGGGTAAGAGGGTGTGTCTCTCCGGTTTGACCGTGGAGACCGAGATGTCGGACACGTTATCCGCCTGCTTCCCTGTAGTTGCCTGCTGGTCGTGGGCTTCTAAATCCATAGCAGTCTGTATTGCCTTGCGCACATGAGAAGACATGGATGAGGTTGTGGTAGATGGTGGCTTGATGGAAGGCGACGACTTGACTGAAGACGTAGATGTCGGCTTCTCAGGGGTACGAGGTGACTTGGCTGATGGTAAGGACCGCTCAGAAATCTCTGATGGGGGTGGTTTGATGGTCGTGGCACGCGAAGCTAGCGAAAGCCGAGATTCAGTAGACGGACGCAGAACCGGATACGTGAGCACAGAGGTCGTCTCCAAATCTGATGATCGAGAACTAGATATTGCGCTGGCGCGTGAGCTTGCCAGCTCCGCAAGCTTGGAGCGTTTTCCAGGTCGGACACGTTGTGGTAGGTCCTTTGGGGGTGGCGGAGGCGGGTTCTCGCTGGACTTGGATGTGAAGTCTGGGATTTCTGGGATGTTGTCCGTTGCTGGCATTGATATACTAGGGGCGCGTGGAGGAGACTTTGGTGACTCGGATTGAACCTCTGACTCCGCCGACGTGCGAAGAGATGGTGCGGAGTCGTAACTCGAAAGCCGTTGTACAGCTGAAGGAGATGGGGAAGGAGGTATCCTATTTGGATCGACGGGTTGGTATAGATGACCATCGTTTGGATGCGGATCCGAGGAGTGCTCTGTGAATACCATGAGTGGAGCTGCAGTGAAATGCCTGCAACGAGACTCGCCAATGACATTCCCATAGGACGAAGTCGTCTCACTTGAGGACAACGCCCGGGGGTTATTCATTGCCACCAGCTGCTGTCTGGATGGCCAGTGGCGAGATGGCTCGGTACGCTCGGTAAGTTCCGTTATCGTACTGAGACGCGAATGACGATCAGGAGACATCAAATCCAGAGGTATATCATCGAGATCGACCTCCTGGTCATAATCGAGGTATTGAGGCGCAGGATAGTAATCAGGCTGGAAGTGGCCTTGTTGTGCTAGGACGATCAAGGGAACGCGCGGGCGCTCCAAGTCTTCCGGAATGTATCCCGCATGACCAGTAGGATTTTGCGGCGCTGGAAAATGGGGCAGTGAACACAGTAAATATAATTTCCACGAAGTAAAGGAATACGGAGGGACGCAGGGATGACAGCGATATGCACCTTGCTGTGGTTCATCTCCTTTCCGGCGGAAGCGGGACCACCAGTGGGATTTAAAACGGGTGGGAGTAACATCATGAAGAAAAAGTAGCAAAAGCAAAACTACGCTAGCGAGGAGAGGAGATACGATAGCCTACCTTTGCGCTCCCTTGCGATAGCTCTGCGTTCCTGTTCCTCTGGGAAAGGTGAGAGAAGGATTAAATTGGGGGTAAATGACAGACCGAATAGCCAAGCGATGGATTGCTCGATATCGAAGTAGAATTGCCAAAGAGTGTCCCTGATGATGCCATCATCAAAGCCAGAAGAAGCTTCGTCGCCAACCACAGCTCTGATGTGTTCGATTCCGGACTCCATTTGAGCTGCGTATGGACTTGGATGAGGGAACGAGGGCGGTCGAGGAGAAGACGCACCATGTTGCTCTTCGGTCAGATCGTCAGCGTCATCGTCGAACGCAGCATCGTCCAGCTCGGCTGAAATGGTGTAACGTTGAGAGAGAAAGATGCTGGTTGAGAATGAGATGGGACGAACCGTGAATGTCGATGTTTCGTACGAGTCTGTGTCGTGACATATCTACCAAGGCCTACTAGCGCTTACTCGTCGGTACACAAGACCGTGCACTCCAAATACGGTCAAACACGCGAAAAGTTCAGGTTGTTCTACTCCTACAACTATATATCTTATAAATTATGTCCTGGTCAACTACAAGACTCGCGTTTTCGCGCCTACAACGACGTGTAGGTGCTCGCCATTGAGCTCGAGTTTCTCCCCTTTACCTCTCCAACAGACATTCGCTTCTACATCCGCCCGGTCGTATGACCTCGCGAAGCTCGTCCTCATCGGTCGTCTAGGCAAAGACCCAGAACTCCGTACGACCAAGAACGACAAGGAATACGTTTCGTCAGTCTTTTTCTCTCCTCCACTGTCGCCCCTTACCCTCCCCCTAGATACACCATTGCAACATCCAACTTCCCCCCTCCACCGCCGAATCCTGATGGCAGTATGTCTTCACCCTATATTTGCTCATGCCCTCATCCCGGACACGTCTTCCAGCTCGATTGGAAAACGGTGTCACCTGGCACCACATCGTCTCCTTCAACTCCACTCAAAATAACTATCTCAAAACACTAAGCAAAGGCTCCAGAGTTTACGTCGAGGCCAACTATGAACTGCGTGATCCCGACCCAAACGCGGACCCATCTTCTCCCTCTGGTCAACGACAGATATTTCTTAGACATGGTATGCAGCTTCTCTCCCACTCTCGGCTTCCTCTCACCTATTTTACAGAGGCCATCCGGGTCCTAAGTACACCGTATCAACAAGACGCAGAAGCCCTGTCCGATCAAGTGTGACATTCCCTTGTTCTCCGTTTGCCCTTTTGTGTGTTGACTAGTTAATGTCATGTCCCTACTCCATAATTCTTCGCGTCTCCGCTACTGTACGTGGTTCATACATCGTGATCATCATCAAATGGCGTGTGTGGTCGCATATGTTCCGATGCCAATTCTCCGCCCCAACCCTTCTCCTGGTGAACGTACCGAACCTCTGACTGGCTATATGAGCTTACCGCAATGCTGTCCCTGTGTTCTTGATTTGCCAGCGTTGGGACCGGCATTTCAGTCTGCAGTACTGATGAGGCGATGGAATGCCTTGTGCCTGGTTGACCCTGCTTTTTGTGCAAGTAATCGCGAATGGTTGTCGACATGAGCTGGTTGCCCCTCGATAAGTGAAGTGTACCACTGCACGGGGGAAGACGTACTCTATGGTCTTCCTGACTTGAACCCGAGTAACAGGCTGCCACGGCAATAGGGCAACACGGCGCGTTCTGTCGATCTGAATTGAGTCACCATCCAAGTACCAGGACCTGTCATGCTCACATCCAACCATATTGGAAATGCTGAATAACAAAGTGAATGAGATTTAAAGGACGTCGCACTGGAGCGGACTATCACTGACCTCCTCCGCGAATGGCGAATTCACCCTCGGCCCCCATCTGCTTTGCCGTCTTGCCCATAGCGCTCATGCCTTTTTCCACGTAGTAGCTCGAGTGGCTCGTCCGTTTGACCACCGAGATCATGCTTTCTAAACATGCCCAGCTGTCTAGGCTGACATCACCTTCCCCGGAATGGTGGCCCAGATCTCCTGCAGTGCATGCAAAGAGTGTGTGCCCAGCAATGGTCTGTATTGAGATCACCATGCCTTTGCCTTTCATATGCCGAGAGCTCCCGCGGAAGCGCTTGCGGACGGAGAGGCCAAGTGTGACCGCGTCGGTGGCTGAGAAAGACGAAAAACGGTAGCTGCTCTCCTCCTTGAGCGTTTGGTTAGCGATGTCGGCGTCGGAAGGTATCATTGCGTGTATCGACGAGAACATGGGGCGCAACCTGAAGGGCCCGAGGTTGCGGAGTAAGAAAGGCGAAAACTCAACTTCGGGAAGTCGTTGAAGTTACAACTCTCAAGATGGTTTCATAATTGACTAGTATGACCTTTCAGTTTAGCGATTTTACATGCAACGAGGCAAGAACGATAATATTTGACACCATCTACACGAGGTCAGACAACCGTCGTTAAACCGTCTCCAGTGATTCCCAGTCGCGTCGCTTTGGGAGGGGACGTGAACACGTTTCGCGAGAGAGTCTTACCTCGACTCGAACACTAGCACCAGGCTTTGATTCAAATCCAACATCCATCTCCTCGACTCCCCGCGATATGGAGTCACATGACAAAACTCAAGGTATCACGTGCTCATCATAAGATATACATATGCTGTGTCCTCGCCTTCGCCTCTGCGTCGATGCAGTTCCTTCACGATATAGGCGGTGATCCTCTCAAACCCTCCCTCTTCGAGCTCATCGCTCAAGAGCAGCTCAGAGACCTCCTCCAACCAGCTCTCAAGTATGTCTTGGCAGTAAGCACCCCTCCGTTATGACGCACTTCGCTGTTCACCCCAACCCCATGATTTAGGTCTTTGCACAGCAATATCCGCGGTATCTCATTCGAATCGTGAATCGCCATGAGGAATTCTATGCAATTATCATGTTTTTCGTCGAGCGACGTTATCTCCGCAAACATAGTGAGTCTTCTGGCCTCGCATCAGAACATTCCTCAACGATCTTAGACGCGTCCTTCGCGGAGAACTTTTATGGCCTGAAGAGACGTAGGCACCCTTGGATATCTACAGATAGAGCAACCGCTGCTGTTCGTGGCGCACCTGCGGCAGAGAAGCTTAGGGCCAGGGAAACATGGCAGTCGCTGTTCTTCTTGGTTTGCTCACTGATTTCGTGTGATACTATATCTATTGACTCTACACAGGTCGCCATTCCGTATCTCAGAGCCAAGACCCATGACTACTACGAACAACTGGGAGGAGGCATTTCGTCAGACATATTAGAGGATGCCGGCGACGGTCGTCGCATACAAGCACTTACCGATGACGTATGCTACTTCCGTGCCAAAAGGTGACGATGCTCACGGACACATAACAGTCTCTAGCAGCGCGTTGGCGTCGAGCATACAAAAAGATTTTCCCATGGGTGAACACTTCGTTTGAGTTGTGGTTGCTTGCCTGTAATGTGGCGTATCTCTTTGAACGCACTCCCTTCTACCGCCCATGGTTAGCGTGGATGGGTGTTGATTTACGCCGGTTGAGCGCGGACGACTTGGTGAGTGACATCCGCGGCATATCCCACCTTACCCCAACGCTAATCTCCTGCTGTCAGCTTGTGACTAGTAATCTGCAGGGTGCTGCCCCTCACGTCCGGCGAGGGATCATGACACAGCTCTACCAGCTTCTTATGAATACGCCGCAATTGATGCTTGACTCGTTGAGGCTTCTCTTGCCGACGGCCATCTTTTTCATCAAGTTTTTGGAGTGGTGGTATTCTCCAGGGTCCCCAGCACGTTCCTTGTCGATATCCCCTCTCAGTTTGGCAGTCCCACCTCCTCGGATGCTCCCACCGCACCCTTCCGGAATACCTGTGGATGGCACGATGTTTGGGCATTGTCCATTGTGTCAAAACACCATCAACAACGCTACTGCATTACCATCTGGTTACGTCTTTTGCTACCGCTGTGCATTTGACCATGTCGAGCAACACGGCAAATGCCCGGTGACGTTATTACCCGCAAAGGTTTGGCAGATGAGAAAGGTGCTGGTTTAAGCATTGGCACAGTCTATGATTTGATTTGGTAGTTGTGGAGCACGCTGGACGTTATCGATTTCGGTGTTGGTTAATTGATTACACTTACTTTGCCAACGCATGTTAGCTGAGAGTACAGTAAGTAGAAGTACACGGAGACATGCTTCGTCTAGATCTGCGACGACGCACGTGCATCCGTTGCACTGTCTGTCTCCAAAGTGTCGTTTCATTTTTTTTCTCTCATTTTTTTTGGAAATAGCCAGCATGGTCTGAATCCTACATCTTGAGAGTAACCTCATCTCAGCTTTAAGATATCACGCCGAATCTCGCATCCGTGTGGTATGAAGGTCAGCCTTCCCTCTGGATCATGCACTATCGTGGTGCTAACGATCGGCGCATCTTTTGTTAGTTTGGAAAGCAAATCCAGTCCGAACAGGTCCCGGGATGGTCTGCGTATTAT
Organism: Neoboletus subvelutipes; assembly: GCA_003316035.1. Classification (NCBI taxonomy): domain Eukaryota; kingdom Fungi; phylum Basidiomycota; class Agaricomycetes; order Boletales; family Boletaceae; genus Neoboletus; species Neoboletus subvelutipes. Next base: position 4,701 of record QFEF01013771.1, on the reverse strand, counting down.
CTCGACTACAAGTTCCTCAAGAAGATTATCTCTTCATTGGCAGCTAATCGACCTGCCTCGGAGGCTGCTGCTTTGGCACTAGGTGTGCGACCTGCGGACCTCTTGAACCTGACGGGCAGCCCAGCGATCGCGATATCTTCCGCGGCTGACACCCCAAGTGATATCCCCCCCGATGATCCGAATCAGTTACCCATCCTCTCTTCGCTCGGGCAGGACAACGACCGAGGGGCTGACTTCCAGGCTCACAAGGCCGCCTTTTTCTTCAAGCTCGAGCGGGAGCTTGAAAAGGCACGTGAATCCAGTCTTGGTCGCTGCTCGCTTTGAAACTGACGCCTTGATGTCAATCTAGATCAATACTTTCTACCTCCAAAAGGAAGCAGAGCTAAAGTTGCGTCTTGAAACTCTCCTGTCCAAGCGTCGCTCTGCGGCCCTGAGGGGTCTTCCGGATGCCACGGATGGTTCGGCGATGAATCACGTCGAGTGGATCGCCGTCGAAGAGGGATTCCGCCTGCTCGAAAGGGATCTGGGCAAATTGCAGGTAATCATCGTGGCTTTTTGTGCTGGATAACCGCTCACACGATGCACGCAGCAATTCGTCGAGATCAATGCAACGGGTTTCCGCAAAATCCTCAAGAAATGGGACAAACGCTCACGTTCCGCAACCAAGGAACTCTATCTCGCTCGCCAGGTTGAAGTTCAGCCCGTGTTTAACAGACAGGTGATTGGCATCCCTTCGTTGCTTGTGATGGTTTCTTACACATAAGAAGCTCATCGCAGATTTCTCTGATATTGTGGCTGCAAGTCTCCTAGACCTCACCGACCTCTCTACTGGCCTCATATTCGAGGGAGCTGCTGCTCAAGATGTTCTAGACCTCCAACTTAGCATCGAGCGAAACATGTACTCTGGCCCATTTCGCGAGTTTGAACTCGATTTACGAAAGGCGGTGGAAAACTCCGATGAGGCGTCCATCAAAGATCTAGTGCGACACTCCAACATTCTCGGCTCCCAGGACGGGGGAAAGGCCAATGTTACTCGGGTACTCTGGAAAGTCATTGTCGACGCACCCGCGGAACTTGCAGACCTTATCCTCACCAGTGTCGAGGTACCCTTTGATTTCGGATTCATCGACGATATCAATGGGCGGACGTGTCTTCACGAGGCTGGGGCCGCAGGTTCTTTGCGCCTTGTGAACCTATGTCTTGAGAAAGGGTCGCAGAGGGAAAAGTTGGACGTCTATGGACGATCAGCCCTGCATTATGCGGCCATGCATGGCCATGCGGCTGTTTGCAAGCAACTTTTGGAAGCTGGCGTTTCGCCGCACGTACTCGACGTGGACAATTGCAGTCCTGTCGTATACGCAACCCTCAGAGGTAGCGTTGAATGTGTGCAGGTTTTGATATGCAACCGATGCATCGCCCTACAGTCACCATCCCCAAATTCTAGCCTGGTGCCCCTGTCTCTAGCAAGTCAACACGGGTACACAGACGTCGTCTCATTATTGTTAAAGGAGGGGGCAAAGTGTGTTCCCAACAGCAACGGGGAGTTTCCGATCCATCTCGCTGCTCGCGATGGTCACGCGGACGTCTGCAAGTTACTCTTGGATCAAGACGGATGGGATCTTCCGGACAAATATCATGAATGGACACCACTGTTCCATGCTGCGCGTAATGGGCATGCTTCATGCCTATACATCCTTCTTCAAGCTGGAGCCCGTGTTGATCGAACGGACGAGCTCGACCACCAAGCGATACACTACGCAGCATGGTACGGTCATCGTGCGTGCGTCGACTTGCTTCTCGCAGCGATGCCCAAAGTAGCATATACCATTTCTTCCGACCGTATACCTGCACCTCCGCGGACTACGAGTGACATACGAATCGACGACCCCGATTCCATCCCATCGCTATGTTTACCTCCGCCCATAATGCCACACCGAGTCTATGGCCACAACTACCTCGACAAGAACTATTTGGTGGTAATCACCGTAGGGTTACCCGCTGCTCCTGATCCTCGGCGGTCCGAAAAGGCGATCAGATTTCATCCCCGCTTGTCAGATTCGATTTTAGCACAATGTATATCGTTGCCTTCGCCAAACCGACTCAAAATGGTCATTACTGCGGGTCCTGGAGTCAACGCTCCTCCATACACTATAACGCTTCCGCAGAAAAACAATTGTGATACATTCATGTTCCAGGCATCTGGCTTGAAAGACCTCACGTTGGAATTTTCGATCTACCCGAACTTTGGCACCAAAACAATCGGTCGTGCTGTGGCTCATCCGTTCAGCTTCCATTCTCCTGACGGTAGTTTCACTACGTTATCCATCCTGGATCATCGTCTGCACAGCGTTGGCGAGGTATGCACCCAATTGGTTCTCCGCGGTAAAGAGTCTGAAGTTCATACTCAGGTTAGTTTCTCTGCCTATGTCATTGCCCCATTCCAGGGTATCACCCTGGAAGTTGGAGGAGCCGTCGAAACTTATTGGAAATCCCTCACTCTTCCCCAGGGTAGCCCGTTGCACCCTGGCTCTCAAACAATACCCCCATGGCGTCAATCCCCTAGATCAATGGATTCTACGCACACATCTCCTTCGGTTCACTCGACACCCGCCTCTCCTTTGCACACGGTCACACTATCTTCATTATCTGGGAATTACGTTTATGCAGTTGTTCAGGTCACACGAGATCTTCAGCCTGTGCTATTTGGGGAGCAATTGCTACCGGATTCATCCTATGATCTGGGCGTTGCTGATGTTACTCTCACTCAATTCGATACTTTGGCCAATCGACTTGATAGGGGAGAGCAACTCATTCGCAGGATGACTTCCATTCAGGACTGGTATAGAATTCTACCGCGAATAATGTTGCCGCTATCGCGCTTCGTGCAGGTACGACGCCCTATATATACAGAATGAGGTACTCCTATTTTATGCAATTTCGCAGCTTTTACCTGTTCATCTCGGCTTGACACTGGAACTGGCGCTTTCCCCAACTCAACACATCAAGCGCCACCTTGATCTTAATTTAAGCGTCAACGCCGTCTTTCGCACGATCAGGCAAACATCGTCGTCTCTCGGCGGGGCCTTTGCACGTCGACGCATCGCCTTCACTTCTTTTTCTCCCCGAGTTTGTGCCACACTGAATTGGAAGCAACCAAATTGTAATCCCTCCTATTCCATTGCTACGGATCGTCACCATCTCACGTCTCGCTTCGACTAGATCCGGTCTTCTTTTCGTCTAAATGTGGTCATGTAAACAATGATCACGGGTCAACGCCGCGCAACCCTGACCTTTGTGATACTGGTGATGACCAATACATCTCGAGTGTGGCGGAGGGTGTAGAATTCGCCAAAGCAAACAACCTTTTGGGCGTCTTCTTCGATTCCGAGTTATTGGTAATAATGCAATGCCAGCCTATCTGTCCGTCAGGCCCACTGACTTTGTGTACACTAGCTCCAAGTTCCCTCGCTCATCCAAGGCATCCGTGATGCTGGCTTGTTGGTGGGCATCCACGGCGGCCCGTCGTCAACTAACGCCATGTCTCAGTCAGCGGAGAATGCACGTGTGGATGCATACGTTCATGATTCCACGGTAGTGTACATGGACCGCTCCACGAACGATTAGGTCTACGTTTACGTTGAGTTGTATTTTCTATGATTTAAAATACGGTGGCCGAGTGTGAAGCCCTACTAATAATACACTCGTGATTTTTGATGCATTGCCTTGACATGAATGCGAGAATCCCAATGAAATGACGACGTTTTTCCAGTAAGTATGACGGGAACATCATCCCCCTCAAATGGACGCCTTGTAAAGCGCGGCATACGAGCCACCTTTCTTGAGGAGCTCTTCGTGGGTACCAAACTCGGTTATCGTCTACACACCAACGGGACGGCCATTAATGTCTAGGAGACGGAAGGAAGTTGGACATAATGGACGTACCCCTCGCTCCATCATCGCGATCTTATCGGCACGACGCGCGGTGGAAAGTCGGTGGGTAATGAAGATGACGGATTTTGTCTTGTTGCCCGATGGGGATCCTGAGATACGATGTATGGTATCACAAATTTTGTTCTGGGCATGCGGGTCCAGTGATGATGTCTGCCAAGCCTGTGAGCGATGCAGACTCATGACGACATGTGTATACACTTACGGGTTCATCGAACAGCAAAAGGTCAACCTCGGGTCGATCAGCTCGCATGAAGGCGCGAGAGATTGCAATTCTTTGCCACTGCCGTAAGATCAGGTTAATAAGACAGAAACTTATTGTGATGAGTAAGCACGGTACAACGTACCTCGCCACCTGATAGACCATGATGTTGTCGTGAGGACATCCCGCAGCCCGGAGTGCCTGGGTATGCAGGGGGCATAGCATCGAATCCTGAGCTATCCAACTTCGTCTTCAGACCGTTGGGAAGGGTATCCACAAAGGTATCCGCCCCACCAAGGTGGATGGCATGGGAAACGGCCGCGTGCGACTGCAACTTCTGAACGTAACCCAATCCCACATTCTCTCGAACGGTGGAGTTGTACTTTGAAAAGTCTTGAAAAACCGCTGTCACATGTCGATGGTACTCAGTAGGCGACAATTGTCGTATGTCAACACCGTTGATGAGGAGCTCTCCGTGGTCGAAATCCAAAATCCGCAGCAGGACTTTTGCAAGCGTAGACTTCCCTATCAGATCAAATTCAGCAACGAAT
>QFEF01013753.1:0-12115 GCA_003316035.1 Neoboletus subvelutipes | reverse complement strand
AGGAACCCACTGCTGGATATCGGTCCAAGTCTCGTGTATTGCCCAGCCTATGATGTCAACACTGTTGACTTGACCGTTCGGATCTTTTTTGCCGGCCACAGCACGGATGCTCCGGTCAACCCCGAGCGGCGCAAAAAACATGACCGAGTGACCATGACCCAGCTTGCGGATCCGCATGCAACCTGAGAATCACAATCCATGAGATTGAGCGATGAAGTGACGGTGGAGAAACGAACCCTGCACCAGATGATCTTTTGTGACCTTGGGTCCTAGTGTGACGGCTACTCGGGACCCGGTAGGGAGTTTGATGTCGGTGCCCCTTGTGTGTGCATGATCCAGATAGACAACGCAACGGTTAGACCGGTCTAACCGTTGAGAAAGTGGTGATAATAGCATCGATTGAGTGATGCCATTTCTCGTCAGTACCAACAGTTCATCATTCTCGTCGAAATAGATAGCACCAGCGGTATTGGGGACGATGTGGAGCCATGTTTCGGCCACTTGGCGATTGGTAAGATCGAGGATTTGCGCACCAACGTCCAGCAAAACACGAATTGCGGGCTGTTGGTTGACTACCACTTGGAGGAATCTAGGCGTGGTCAAGCGTTCGCTATTCTCGTGAGTTGCCACGTAAGAGTTGTTTTCGGGCTGAAGGAGATACGCGAGAACCCTGGCATTGGTCCCCTGCTGGTGTTTGAGATCGCGCTGGGCAATGGACATGGATAATAGCCATCGCCCGTCATCCGTACCCGAAAATCCTGACAGTTGATTTAGCGACCAGACTGAATGAACCATGGGATCACTCACCGGTTATAACCTTTTCTCGCTTCTCTGGTAAATCCCAGGCAGACCCGAAGAGTTTCCAGGGAAATTCCTTCGCTTCCTGCGGGAACACCACTCGCGAAAGGTAGAAATCTATGGTTTCTTTATTCTGGGAAAAAATCGGGAATATGATCTTGTCCCATTGCTCCGACGACTTCAGGTTGATCTCGCCGAGTTTCTGAAGTGAGTCCATCACTGACTCGTGCTCATACTCTTTGACCCAAATTGCATATTCCGTCGATGGGTCATCCTGCTCTAGCAGAATTTCGAAAGAAACCCTCAGCTGTTCTTCGCTGAGGCCGGCATAGTAGTAAGATAAGCATGTAAGTATGATGGTGATATCTGGATGGCCGAACTGGGTGTTGGGTGCTGGCACGTCTTTTGCCCTATATGGGACAGCAAGCCTTGTGGAGGTCAGGAAACGGTTGGAGGATTCTTTGTGTCGGGGGCAGCAATGCACAGCCGCAGCACGAACTTGGTTCGGAAATGGGATCGAAGCAGAACCGTCTTGCTTTAACTCTGTGCACAGGACTAGCTCGATCAAGCGATATCTGGGAGAAGTGCGTTTTGTTACTCTTTGGTACGCAATCAAGTTCATCCTGTCTAAGTCACTCAATCACATTCCGTTCGCTACGCGTTCCTCGATTCAGTTGATGAATCTGGAATAATGGTCGAGTGTCAAGCGTCTACCGTGAGTCCGGGGAAATGCGCTCGTATTTCCGATGGAACGATCAACCTAGGACATAATTCCCATAGTGTGACACGAATGTATTTCCTGTCTATGAGTGTTATTTGCGACGTTGATTCCCACCTGACGCCGCGGGCACCGTTATCTTCGCACTAGGTCTCATTCAGCTTTGCCAAATCAAGTTATCTGTCCCTGCAAACTATGAAAGACACGCGGCTGGTGACATCATGCAAGAAGCCATAGGTGGCGTAATCGTGAGAGGCAAACGTTTGCCCTCAACCCACGCCTTGACCTTCCGCTGACACGTTGTTATCCCTCAGGCGAGCAGCGCTGACTGTCGGTCGGCAGAGATGAGTCTCCTACAAGGTTGGTTTACAGCGAAGGGTACGTGCCAACCATCCTGGATATCGTTCTGGTTTGAATCCTTACTGTCGACGAAGACACGCAGAAAGTTATAAACATTGATTCTAAAATACGCGCGTTAGCTTTCCTATCTCATGAACGGCTTCGCATCGTCAGCTGCGAGGAGAATGCAGTTCAGCTACGCCTTCTCGACAATCTGATGGGAGAGGCAGTCGAATCAAGAACTGGCATTCTCGCCGTCGCCGCGTCCAGAGATGGGGACTGGGTCATCACTGGTGCGACCGATGGGTTCACGATCTGGAACATGGGTGGAGAAGCCCCGGTCAAGGTGGTACACCATGCCATCGATGGAGTGAGGACTGTTGATATCTCGTTAGACTCGAAGTGGGTTGTAACGGGATCGGATGCCCGCACTGTTGATGTGTGGGACGTATCCACGGGCGCCGCGCGCCTGGGCCTTGGACCGCTCAGACACGAGTATAACGTTGTCGCAGTCAAGTTCTGTCCTTGTGGCAGGCGCATCGCTACAGCCACTCTCTTTGGCTCAATCCGAATTTACGCCACTAGTTCAGGGCAAAAGCTTCTCACCATTCCCGCTACAGTCATGTCGACTCTCTCCGCCCCCAACATTACGCTTGCTTGGTTTGCCGATCCAAGCCGCCCACAAATCTTCGCAGTGTCTGAGGGTCAAATCAAACGTCTTGACTCTAAAGATGGATCTGTGATCATCCAATGGGCGCTTCGTGGTGTCCGCAATCCTTCATCCATCGCTCTATCACCCAACAACAAAGTCATCGCGTATTCTTTGAATGATGCCGTCGTACTTCGAGACACAGCTACCGGTCAGCAGATTGGCGATACCCTCAAACATGATGGAAACATATCATGCATTGCCTTCTCTCCTGGAAGCGACCACCTCGCGGCCGGAGTGGACACAAGGTTCACCATTTGGGATCTTCGAAAGCTTATTACCGATACCTCCTACTTCGTTGATGTGGGTACTTCTACTCCCTTGTAGCTACCCGACCTGATGACCGAGTCCTAGGCCACCATGAAGTATGCCGAATCGTGTGCACACCACGAGCAGGATACGGTTCAGAAACCACCTCCCGTAAGTGACCACCGACGGTTCTACCGATAATCTGATCCCTTTACTAAGTCTATTATATACCTGCAGTCTACTTTCTTGTTACCTTTGATGAGCATCAGCAATGCAGCAGTCAAACCATGGCTCCATGGCTACCTAGACAGTGCAGAGGAAGTGTTCTCGAAAGAAATTGAGGATTCTGCATCCTTGCCTAATCATAATACATTTGCTAACCGGGCTCTTTTACGAGGACGTGCAAGAAATGGGGATACAGCATTGGAGGATGCCAAACAGGTAACATTCCATTGACTCTCTCAGACACTTGGCTTCACTCGAGAATACAATTAGTCTCTCCTCCTTCAGACATCAGCAATAGGTCAGATTGCAAAGACTATAGCCATCATTCATCAAGGGAAGCATAAGTTGGCCAGACAGGAGATTCCCAAAGTACTTGAGACTGGCCATTCAGATAAACACACATTCCTTTTGAAAGTCATCCAGGTTTGTATTTGACATCCTAAAGCTTCAAATTCTTCATTAATGTTTATTGCAAGAGCATTCTCTCTTGTTTGTCTGGGAAGTATAGTGAAGAAACATCCCATGTCAGTCAGTTGAGTGGGGATCAACAGCTATTGTTTCTTGTTCAGGTATGTACTCAATGTGATAATACTATGTTATCTTATATTGCTCTAGGCAAACATGCACCTCTCTGAGATGCATTTTGAAGATGCCATGAAATCTTTTCAGAAAGCACAAGTGCCAATCATGTTTCCTTATGATGAAACCTCAGAAATGCGGACTATTTCATTTGTGATTTTTTCCTTCCTAAAAATAAGAGTTGATGGATGCTAACTTACTTTTTAAGATCTTTGGATGGAAGTTTAGTGGTCTTGGGATCCAGATTCAACAAAGAAAATGTGACTTCCTACTGAAGGATGGAAACTCACAAGCTGCAGACCTCTTCATTGAAGTGAAGGGTACCTATCAGAGGGAGATTGCTACTCATGCAGAACTCTCAACCTGGGCTTTAGGTGTGTGGCAGAAATGTTGATATAAATGAAATAATTCAAATACTCCTTTATAGCATTTGGAAGACGTTGTCTCAAAGAGCTTGAGGGCCTTGGTGACCAAGCTCTGGGTTCTGGAAACTACATTGAAGCTATCAGGCAGTACAAAGCTGTGGAACCACTCATAGGAGTCCCAGATTTGAAATATGCCCTGCTCCTCAAGCGGAGTGAAGCATATGTAAAACTTGGTGAAGCAAATTGGATGCAGGCCCTGCAAGATGCAGATGAGGTACAGTCACTCTTGCCTCTTCATGCATCTTATATGATTCCAAACATGTCTCAGGCAATCAGATTAAATCCATATTCCCCTTGGGGCTATGATAGGAAGCATGCAGCACTACATCTACACCAAGACTATTGTGAAGCAGCTGAAGCCCTGGATCAGGTGATCTCATGCCTTGAACATTCGAGGGATGACAAGTCAATTGGTAAACCTTTTTTTGCATTGCAATACATAATCTGAAGACATTATGTTTGCAGGACTGCGAAATCAAGGTGTGAAGCCTAGCAAGACAAGAAAGATCATAATTGAAGTTGTTGAGGATGCCCTTGCTCAACCTCGGCCGCATATGCTGATTGACACCAAAAGCGGACGCCTTTGCGACAAACAAAAGCAAACGGAGACATTTAGAGCAGATCTCCAGTACAAGGACCTCGTTTTGTCCCCGACGTCGCAGGTCACTGCTAATGACAACTGGAAAGAAACCATACGGCAATACTTCCGCTATTCCACGTTGTCCCATACATGGGAAGATAATGGCGAACCCGAATTCCGTGATGTCGAAAAGAGATCGGTGGAAAGACTCACGGAGTCATTCCCTCACAAGAAGTTGCGAACGTTCTGCACGAAGACCCGCGAACACGGTTATTGGTGGGCTTGGAGTGACACGTGCTGTATAAATAAGGCCGAAAAAGAAGTGTTGAACGTGTCGCTGCGCTCCATGTATCGCTGGTATTCTGAATCGTCGCTCACAATAGTTCACCTCAAGGGTGTACTTGATCAGCTGGAAGTTGACGTCAGCATCCTTGTGGAGCTTTTGGATAAACTCCTGGACGACTTCGTGGAGTGCAGGTGGAACAAACGTGCATGGACCCTGCAGGAGTACTTTGCCTCCAAGGCTATCCATTTCTACACGGAAGACTGGAAGCCGTATCTTCCCATTCATGCCCCTCACGCGGACACCAACCTCACCAATCACAAGAATCTTCCTGCCATCCAACGAGGGATGGAAATTGTCACTGGGCTCAATGCGGTCCGTCTTGCTGCTCTCAAGCCAGGATCTGACGACGCACGCGAGAAGCTCCGCCTGGCTTCGGCGCGTAGCGCTACGAGGAGGGAGGACGTCGCCTACTCCTTGTTGGGTATCTTCAAGGTCACTATCGAAGCCATTTACGGCGACGATGAAGTGCCCCGTGCGCTTGGTCGCCTCTTGGGGGCGCTACTCACCCAATCCGCCGACGTTACCATCCTGGCTTGGACCGGGAAGCCATCTGAATACAACACCTGCCTCCCTGCTGAGATCACCGTATACCAGGGGCGAGAATCTCTCCACATCCCTCCTCCAATGGAAGATGAGCAGATAGCAGCCTCAGTCTCGAACATGGTTCCGAGTCTGACCCCCATGATCCTCAGTTCAGCTATAAGGCTTCATGACCGCCTACTCGACTTACCACCGCCCGAACTCCACCACGGCCGTCTCAAGCTGCCGTGCATTTGCTTCCCGCTGTCATCCATCCCCCAGGATTTGAACTCCGACAGCTACACGGTTACGGCACCATTCCTCGGGAGAATCAAGCTCAAGACAGCGGAGGACTTGCCCAGCACACGTAATATGGTCCTCGTACATCCATGGTTCAGACGCCTACTGGACCCGGGCATCTCCCTGTCGGACGCTGCTCGGTACAAATGCGCATCAAGGCTTCTCGCCGCCCTCAGACAGCCATTTGGGGCACTCTTACTTGCTCTGAACCAAGCCCAGGACTATCGGCGTATTGCCGCCGACCAACTCATCGAGGTCCAAATACAGGAGGACGTCTCCCCGGAGAAACTCCTGGACAACATACGTGTGCTCTACATACGCTAGTGGTTGGTTATCCCCTCCGAGCATCACCATGACTGGATTTATTTGTGATGTTCACTTTTGTCGTCGTTACCTTGAGTGTTGTCGTACGACTGATCGTCCTTATCCTTTGTACCTTACGCTTTCTCCCCCTCATGTACTGTCCTCCCTTTGTGACCATTGTACGAAATATGCTGTATTGTCTCACTTCTTGGAATTTGGCCACGGATCCCCCTTGGACACAAATTTATCATGACGCTCTGTTTCAAGGCATAATTCTAAGTGTGACATGGAATGCGCAGGTGAACTAATGGAACACCAACAACGTTTCCCTCCGAAATGGGTGCAGCAGACGTGACGCATGACCGGTGTTCACGCGCAGGTTGGAGCGTGCTAGCATAGGGCAGTGTGAGTGCGCTGCTCCGCTCGGATATACTTATACTGCGTCGGAGACGCAGTGAACACGCGCGGACGGTTGTATCCGTCTCGCCATTGTCTCGCGATACCTCGGGGGCGGGACAGCGGAGGTATTCCTTTGTCGGTGTCGGCCTTCTCGCTCGACGCGACCGATGGGGGCGAAAGGGTAAATATTCCGAACTAGATCTCTGCTGTGGATCTTCAATCGCATAGAGGGATAGCCGTCTCGTCGTCAATCCCGAACCGATCTTGGCAGCGTCGCCGTCGTACGGGAGTTGCGCGTGACAACAGTGTAGCACGCTGAGAAGCCAGACATGACCGATGTTGATGAGTCTCCTAATCTTGCCTCTGCTGGCGCTCCTCCATTTTCCGGTTGCACATATGTTGACGGTGGAGTGTGTTGAGCCACCGGACGCTTTCCAGAACCGTGCGCCGCCTGAACTGGCATGGCAGATAGCGTATTGGCCAAATGGTGGTGTGGGAAGCACGAGCACCAAGAACGGACTCAAGGCAGAGTGGGCTTGGGGTATGTCAATCATGATCTAGACATTGTCGCAGAGCCAAGAATAAGGATTGAGTCGAGCCTAACGTCGACCGACCGGATGGTATGTGAATTGCGGCGTTCCGTACTGTGGACCAAAGTCCCCAGTACCGCCATGACTAAGGCTATGAGACAGAGCCACGAAGGAGCCGCTCCGGGAGGGTGGTCGAATCAGTCTTATTCGTCCTCGGTTCAGCAGTAACGAGACTGGAGACCATGAGCGGGAGCTCAGGTGCAAGATGGGATGAAGGGACTTCGACAGGCATTGCCATTAGCTGAAAAATATGACAGGTCGAATAATGCGAATGAATACATGCGAATAATGTCAGAATGAAGATTCAAGTCTTACGAATTTCACTGACAATCCTGGAGTCTTGTCAATGGAACTGCTTTGGTGACGCAGCCGCTGTCGCGTCATCCGTAGCATGCTTGGGTACGGACACACCAGAGGCAAGAGACGGGGATCGAAACATGATGAAACGGTTGCGATGGATGGGTGTTCAAACGATCCATCACTAAAGGTTTGCCCAACTAGGGGATGGCTGAGTAGATGAGGGAGGAGCCGATCAGAGACTGACTGCTCTGCCCTTCAAACTAAACGCCGCATCCTCGCTTGTTCTCTTCCATGTCGACCGCTTCGACCGCAGATGACCCCGATTCTGAAGCGACGAGCTCACCGGCATTCATCCATACTCCTACATCGTATGATTATGCTGTTACCCACGTTCTTTTTCCTGTCGAGCTTCCCCTCGGGACAGCCTATAACCTAGAGAACGATCTTTCACTAGCTCGTGCAGCGTGCGCTGCTGCCTATGCTTATAACGCACACGTCTATGGATCCTCTGAGCCTCGCTGGAATCACATAATAAGGATGCTAGACAACTTGCGAGCCCCCAGATCATCCGCAATATATTACTGCACTGCTGACGTTCCTCGCATCATCAAACGGATTCGCGACGCCGTTGCCCGGTGGCCCTCCATTGATGTTGTGTGGCGTCCCTCGTCTCTTTGGCTTCTAATCAAGGTAGCAATCCAGACGTCCGTTGATCGTTCTCCTCTAGGACGTGATTCCTACAGACGATTCATGTTGTTCTTTCTATGCACCATCGCAACGGATCCGAACAATATGAATCTTTCCAGTGATTTGCTTCATTTGATGTCATGTAAAATTCTCCGACGTTTAAGCAAGCTTCACTTCTCTACCCCCGACTGGCTATCCGAAATGGCACTGAAGACATGCACTTGTCTTCGCGAGATCCTTGATGCCAGGCGGGGGCAGCTGAGTGCCCGCTCGTCTCCATTCCAGAATCCTTCCCAGGAGGAACTCAGAAGAGACACACAGCTCTTGCTCTCGCATAGTCGCGAATACATTCGTAACACTCTCGCTAATCGCGGACACGAACCCCCCTCTACTCCCTTCCATCCCGGCCATCATCGCCGTGGGACTATTGTCGATTTCTTGTCTTCGAATGGGGCTTTTTTTGAGGAAGCATTTGATGCAGACTCTGACGTTACTCTCTATGACGTTGAGCAATCCGTCGGGTAGGGCCTTGATGATTGGCTCGCCTGTGTAACAAACCCGGAGGAGGCGTGCACACAGCTCGAGATCCTGATGGATGAATATATGACAAAGGCTATCAAGCGACGGGGCACAAATGTAGAAGATGAATCCATCGTGCTTTTGACTTCGATTGAGCTTTTTGTTGCACTCGACAAGTTAGTGGTAAAGGCGATTCCCATGCTCGCCGACTATTCCCCTGAAATCCCGATACCTTATCTAGAAAAGCTGCTCCTGCGCAAGACAACAAGCCTCCATCGCCTTTCTCGTGTGTACCAGTACCTATCTGCACGTCACTCTCAATCACGTCCCGGATGGGTGGTACTTTCGGACGAATTCACCGAAGACAGTTTCGCAGTCCGTTATTATGACCAATCTCCGCCTCTTCAGCAACTCAAAGCTCGCATCGAGCAAGATGGCCTGGACCGGGAAGCTGCTAGCCTTGCATGCACCTATGATGGATACCAAGAAGATCGACAGCGACTATCTGGACGACGGCTAGTTCAAGGGGCAAAGGCCTCCCAATCGCCGTTGCCCGCCTCGCCATTACACGCCAAGGTTGTGGTACTTGAGTTGCAATGCCCTACGTGCCTTCGTATCTGGCGTTCCATTACTGCCCGAATTCTGCGTCACACTGTTTCTCGTCGTCATCCTCACCCATCCAATCCAAAGTTGAAAGAAGACAATCTACTTGCGCATGTTCCTGCATTTCAGCCCTACTTTGTCGAGCGCCAAGTGTCACCACTCTCCTTCCAGATCCGATGTGCCTATTTTTATCCAGAAGCCCCATCTCGAAGCAGCCCGAAGTTGTGCTATGTGACGCAATGTCCCCGTCCTGAAACGTACCCTCCTGGCCCAGCACACAATTTCACAATTTGGTGGAGAAGCAAGTGTTACAACGATTGGAGACTTTCGGGAAACCTCGGAGACGACGTTGAAAACAGCATTCTGGTAGAATATGTGAATTCTACGTCTCACACCCCCAACGACATCCTGGCCGTTCAAGCGCGTTGTCCCGTGGATCTCTCTCTCGATGAATTTATTGCGTTTGGTCGCTTGCGAAGCGGTGGCTCGTTGCAGTGGCTTGACATCCTGCGCGGGCTGCGGAGTAGAACTCTCAACCTCCATAGTCGCGATGTGCATTACCTCCTCGCCCACGCGGCCTTTCAAGTCGGACCGTTCGATTCGAATGCGGGGACGTGGACGCGGCACAAAGAGCTGCAAGACTCGCTCTTTTGCGACGCGCTTCTAAACGAACTCGACAGTTTGTTCGTGGAGGTTGGAGCTGGCTCAATCGACTCAGTGATGATGAATAGTATCTCTCCCTTGCTCACTCGGAACCTTGTATCGAGCCCCAGTGAATGCGTCTCGGAGCGAGCCATTGCACTTCTTCGGATCGTGCGCAGGAAGACGTTCGGCTGGGTCCAGGAGCTATCATACAACATGGCAATGGCACCTATGAATGAAGAATGCAGGAATCTCTTGCATAACATGGCTGCCACTTGTCGGAGCACATTTAACGTCGATCCTGCTACTCTCTGCAAGCTCTTCAATTCCGCAGAGGACATTGATGCCCTAGTTTCTTGTGCCTTCTTCATACACACACTCCATCCTGAGGGTATGTCTAATTCCTGAATTTCAAGTACTTGCAACCCTCACTAATGTTCACTGTTCAGTCTTTGATGACATGTATTCACAGTATTCAGCACTGCTTCTCGAATGGGACTGTTGTCTCTCTCTTGCCGTTGAGGCAATCCTGAGGGATGTGATCCTTGCTGGTGCATCAGACTATGGTGTTGACCTAGCAGTTAGCAAGATTTTCATTAGTCACAAGCCAAGTGCATGCACATGGGACCAGCTCGAGGATCTAAATGCTCGTTGGCTTACATGCAAAACCAGAGCGACTGTAGCCCAACCTTCACAGATAGTTTATCTTAACCTGCTCAATGGGACACTTCGACTGGATGGACAACCATTGGGCGGATTGCCACATGTAATTAGGGACTCTCTAGAGCACCAACAAGTTTTTCGTGATGTGTGTATTCTCTACATTTTCTGATGTTAACAAGTGTCCCTAATCATTGTTTTAGCAGGGCTTCTTTGTCATGCCATCCAATCTCCCAGGAATGAATTTCACAACCCTAGCCATGACATCAAAACACAGGGTATGTGTACCAATCCCATGTGACATAGTCATGATGGTTCAAATATGTGCAGGTGCACTTTTCACTGCAAGGGGACAGTCTGGTGGTTCGAGCACAATGCTGTCAAATAGATGAGATCCTCAAGTTGATTCCTTCGAGAAAACTGCAAGGAGACCCTTTACCAGTGCTTGTCAAGGATCATGTCCACTGGTTGAATCTATTGACAGAGATAATTGAGATATGTCCTCTCGAACAGCCCTGGGACCAATCATCACAGAACTGGAGGATTGACTGTGGATCTGGACAATATCATATGTACAAAGGTGGTGAGACTCTTGTGGACATCCAAAGCCCAACACAGTTGGTGGTTTCAAAGTGTTTCAAATATTTTAACATCAAGTACCCACAAGAAGATCTCCTGATTACTCTGTCCCCCATTGACTCTTCCCAACACTGCATACCAGCACTACAATTGTCTGTTGCCTTCTTCTTCGAGGAGGTCCAGTTCGAGGTTCCTGGCCTCAGTGAGGGTCTGTTGGAAGGCGTTGATGGTGACATCATTCTGGGCGGTGAGACAGGGGGAATTGATGAAGACATGGGGACCTGATGAACACCAGGTGGCCCTGGTAAAAAGGGATTGAAGGACAGTGTAGACTCAGTATTGTCTAACAAGGAGGATGAGTGTGGTGTTTGCAGTGAAGAGGGGGTTCTCTCAAAGATGTTAGTAGCATCTTTGTTTTCGAGAGCAGTGACATAAAGGGCGTGGTGGGCAATGGAGGGAAGGTGGTTGAGATGGGTGCAAAGAGGAGCAGTTCCGTTAGCGAAATTGTAGGACATGGAGGTTCTGGAGAAGAGGCGATCAGAGGGATCTCCTCCTTTTATATTCTTCCAGCAGTTCCTGAGCATTGTCAAAATTTCTTTCAGGTTCCCAAGTATCCTTGGCATTGGAATACCCTTTCCAATGTACCAGGTATTGCCTCCAGTTATTGGTTCCGCAATGATTGGTTATTTGTTCCATTTCATACTCCTCCTCTCTGTCTATTAACTTTGGGGGTGGCTTATTGAAATTGGGCCCATGTTCAGGGGTTTCTCGATATGACAGCAGTAGGGAAGTGTGGAACACATTGTGGATCTTCCACTGCTTCGGGAGGGAGATGTGGAATGCCACAGGAGACACTACTTCTATGACTTTGAAAGGTCCTAATCTTTTCGGTGACAGTTTTTGGGAAACATTTTTGGTTTGGATGTTTTTAGCATCCAACCATACTTTGTCTCCGATCTTTCATGGTTTAAACTTGGAATGAATTCTTTCTTTCATTCGTAATTGGATCAGGGTATGCATGGCTTCGGCTTCTTTTCGTGCATCCT
>QFEF01013570.1:0-10922 GCA_003316035.1 Neoboletus subvelutipes | reverse complement strand
CAGATTCGGCGTATCATCCCGATGCCTGGGTACCTCTTGCAATGGCCCGCGAAAGGTTTGACGCGGCCTTGGGAGGGCCAGGTGGATTTGATCGCTGGCTCATCAGCAAGATGTCTATCAATCCAAGCGACGCATACATCACTCATAACAACAATATTAGGGTGCGAACAGGCCCACGGTCAACGCTAGCACATCATGCTTACTCCAATTAGATCTGGGATGTATTCCGCTCTGCTGTGACACTAACATGCGTTGGTCCTCTTTGGGCTTTCCCCAGTCGAATAAAGGTGTTGACGGGCAATTAATGGTCTAGAACCTTGTCTATTATTCTCCCATTTGGGGAGAGTATGTCAGACGCTTTCTCCAAGAAACATTTGAGGATGGGGTATCCTACGTCGAGGCACGGATTAATTTCAGTCCAAAGTAAGCAAACTTATTATTTCACGCAGAATTCTTTGACCGCAACCGTTCCTTAGATTCATGATCGGTGCAGACGGAGAGGAAAATATCCCGCATGTTGAGTGGCTGAGGACATTTAATCTGGTAGTCGACCAGTTCAAGAACGAACATCCTGATTTCTTTGGTGCAAAGGTTTGGATTTCATTTTTCAGATAGTGCATATAAATCATTAATTATATATCACTCAGATAATCTACACAGTTATTCGGGATTGTGATGGTGACACGCTTAGAGATCATCTAGAGGATTGCATACGGATGAAGCAAACATTTCCTGAATTAATTGTCGGTGCGGATTTTCGCTCTCTTCTCGCGGCAGACACGTTGTAAGTTATTGCGGCGTACTTAGGCTTTGACCTTGTCGGAGACGAAAATATTCTTCGTCCTTTACATTATTACTTGGACCAACTGATAGCCTTCAAACAGCGACAAAAGGAAATGGATGTTGACATTCCTTTCATTTTCCACGCCGGAGAAACTTGTGGCGATGGTACGCCTGCTGATGAGAACCTTTACGACGCAATCCTGCTCGGGACGAGGCGCATAGGCCATGGGTACCATTCAACAGCCTATTTGTGTCGTTGTTGGTTCGTTCACACACGCTGTAGGTTTTCTTTGGTGAAGCATCCTAAATTGATGCAGATATGCAGAGAGAAAGGAATAGCCTTGGAGATATGCCCTATTTCGTGAGTTTTGATATCGCCCTGAAATCCATGGTTCTGATTATTTGCTGTTAGGAATGAGATACTTGTAATGATCAAGCATTTGTCTCGCCGTTCGTGACTCACACTGCACCTGAAACAGCGTCTCACTGCTTCCATGCCCATGCATCCTTTGCCCATACTGTTAAATCACGGAGTTCCAGTAGCCCTTAGCTCCGATGATCCTGCGATGTTTCAGAATATGGGCCTCTCCTTTGATTTTTATCAGGTAAACATGATGTCTGTCTCAGTCCACAGATGACACTGAGAGTTTGTCAGGTCCTCGTTGCGAGCGAGGTGACAGGTCTCCTGACGCTTGGCCATCTCGCTCATGACAGCATTGTGGTTCGTATGTCTCTCTCCCCTCTTCAGTCTCGGATGAGTAAGCATTTCATCGTTTAGTATTCCATGCTCGGGGAAGCCGAGAAAAGACGGCTCATGAAATTATGGAAAAACCGCTGGGAGCGATTCATCGAGGAATTGGTAGCTTCAGACAGAAACTGAGCATGGACCTCGTGCTGGACATAGAAATAGTCCGTGATCTTTCATACCACAATGACTTGCATAGCGGGTACCCTTTTTCAACCAAATTATTCATGTCCTCTTATCCGGTGTAATTAGTAGATTCTTTGAAACAAGATTCCAAGTATTTTCCAAGTACTAATAACGGATGAACTGATTCGGTTGGTTCGGCACTGGTCCTGATAACCGGGCTGGGATCCTTGCAAGCAACCACGATGTCTAGCCCAATTCTTAATGACTATCTACAGGATCGTATCAACCTGATCAACGAAGATCGCGCGCTCAGAACTGACTGTGACATCACGAAACATTTATCATCTGCAGAACTCAGGGCAGATCGAGTAGTGAGAGCTATTCGCGCCAAAGAAGCTGAGACGGTATGGGGTGTCGAACACGATGATGTCCCCCACCCATTCCCTGGCATGGAGTTCTTGACAGGTCTGCACAACTTTATAACTTGGCACGTAGATACGCAATGTCCTCTCCACAGGAAAGAAGATTATAATGAAGAGCAACCTTTTCAAGATCCTACGGACCGTGAGCCGTGTTCCCCCTGGAATATTCATGGATCCTCCGGTAACCCGTTCTGCAAGTATAGATGCCAAAAGGCGCACTGCTACACGTCCATCAATATGCGACAGTCGAAGCTGGTTTCCTCCTGAAGCTTGCCCTGCAGCAACCCGCCATCCACATTCGGTGCTCAAATGTGATCGATAACTCGACGATTATGGGGACGTTACCTGAGATCAGGCCTATTCCAACGGAACAACACACGGATAGTTGCGGGATTACTGATGCGGCATATGTACCAAATACGTGGGTAAAGATGCGGACCGCTCGGGAAACATTCGATCCCTCCCTTGGTGGTCCAGAAGGTTTCGATAAATGGATCGTTGGTACTTTTGTAATCAACCCGAGCGAAGCATACGGATCACACAACACCCCGAACAAGGTAAGATCTGTACTCTAGATCTTGTGTAGTTGTCCGAACGAGTCGGTATTGCTCAGATCTGGCAGAAATTTCAAAGCACGTTTGCGGTAACCGACGTGAGTACTATCGACCAAGCCTGGGATTGACGAGTACTCAACGCGAAGCAGCCCATCATCAGATATATGCCCGTTCAAAAACCCTATCTTCGGGAGTTCATCATGTCATCAATAGGGGATGGCATCTCATACATAGAGTCACGATATAACTTCACTGTCGAGTAAGCGGGCATTTTCCTAGGCGAGACACACTGATTTATCACCTGGGGCTCCTCAAAGTTATTTGGTTGCTGAGGACGGGAAAACTAAGCTCCCTATCCGCGAATTGTTCCCATTGCTTGATAACTTGGTCAAGGAAATCCAGGTCGAACTGAGACAACAAGGGCGAGAAGACGAGTTCGTTGGCTTCAAGGTAAACAGTGAATCGAGAGTACAGCTGAATGCTGATTGAACGCTACGGTAGGTCATCTATACGGTTTCAAGAACTATATCTTGCGAGCAATTGGACTTTGAATTGAAGCGTTGTGTCGAGTTCAAGCGCAGGTTTCCACATCTCATCGCGGGTAATCAGTTGTGGAGGTCTTGGCAAGATATAAATCAGACTGACTGTTTCGACACCATTATTTCACAGGGTTTGACCTTGTGGGACAGGAAGATACCAATAAGCCGCTTATACATTATGCAGAACCACTGCTGCGATTCATCGAGTACCAGAAACAGGAAAACGTAGACATACCCTTCCTGTTCCACGCGGGAGAAACTCTGGGCGACGGAACAGCGGCGGACATGAACTTGTATGATGCTATCCTGCTCGGAACAAAGCGCATTGGACACGGGTAAGTGACGAGTGCACCGGTTATGTACGAGAGACGATCATTGGTGTAGCTTTTCGCTGGTAAAGCACCCGAAATTGATGGGTATATGCCGCGAGCGGAAGATTGCGCTAGAGGTGTGCCCTATTTCGTGAGGAGGTTCTCACGTCACTGGCAAGAACCAGCTGAATGGACGTTCCAGGAACGAGATTTTGGTGAGTGAGTCGCGCTGGGGGTTGGCTCGAGGGACGTTGATCTGCACAGCGCCTGACATCATCGATGGCTACACATCCACTTCCGGCGCTCATGAACCAAGGAGTACCCGTCGTGCTGGCGTCAGATGATCCAGCGATGTTCAACAGCATGGGGCTGTCGTTTGATTTCTACCAGGTGAGCGTGTCTGTAGGAGAGATGAGCATCCTTGACGGCCGCAGGTGTTGGTGGCCTCGGAAGTGACCGGTCTGACGACGCTGGGACAGATTGCGCGCGACAGCATTACGGTACTGCATACGGTTGATTAAGCTTAAGCATGGCAGCTGGCTGATGGCTATGTAACGCAGTACTCTATGCTGGAAGAAGGGGAGAAAGAGAAAGCGTTGATCGCATGGGAGCGACGGTGGAGTGGTTTTGTTGAGGCTGTGTCGTTGTATTGTGACGTGTTTATGTAGCTGCTAAGTAAACCCTCGCGCTCGTCCGCTACTATTTTGCTTGATTTTTTTTCCGGTCGACAGAGAGTTGCAAGGTATGTTCGTTTCGTTCTCCATTGGCGATTACCCAGCTCGAATCCACCATTTCCTCACCTCCTCCCCCCCTTCCCCTTCAGAAATCCGTCCCTCCGACTTCTCAGTACAAACCATCCCCCATATCATCATCACTCTCAAGCCCTCATCCCCAAACTCACATCTCATTCTTATTATTTGGCTGAATTCGTCATGGCAGAAGTTGACATTAACCGAAAACGCTCCCGTTCTCCTTCAGACTCGGACGAAAAAAAGCATCACAAGCGTGCAAACACAGGCGCTACGGCATCCCCGGATGACTTACGAGTCCAGAAGACCCAAGATTCCGGCCCACCTTCCCATCTGTCTATGACTCATGACGTGAATATGGCAGAAGGCCCCGCATCTGTAGCAGATACGACGGCGTCTACCCCCTCACCCAAACCCTCGTCATCAGACAATAAGAGTGGAGATTCCCGCTCCAGGTCAGACGAGGCAAGCAGGTCACATGCAACCATCGCCGCAGTACCCTCCTCTTCCAGTGCCCTTCCCCCACCTTCAGCGATGATTCATATGCGTTGCTTGATCGTCACTCAAGATGCGTCAATCATCATCGGCAAGGGTGGTTCTCATGTCAACGAGATTCGCGACAAGAGTGGTGCCCGCGTCATGGTTTCAGAGAGTATCCCTGGGAACCCAGAGAGAATTCTCAACGTTAGCGGGCCACTTGATGCAGTTTCCAAGGCGAGTACTCGATCTTTTTTTTTTTTGGCTCGAATAGCCCTCATAGCTTTCACGCGGCATCATCATCAGGCCTTTGGCCTTATTGTGCGGAGAATCAATGACGAGCCATTTGATGTCCCCTCTGTCCCTGGAAGTCGCGCAGTCACTATCAAATTCATGATTCCCAATTCCCGTATGGGGTCAGTGATAGGCAAGCAAGGATCCAAAATTAAGGAAATCCAAGACGCCAGCGGCGCTCGGCTGAACGCGAGCGAGGGCATGCTCCCCGGCTCGACGGAAGTAAGCATCATGCATCAAAGAAACCTTGGGATCAAACCCTTACATGCAATTTAATAACCATAGCGTGTCCTGAGTGTGGCAGGGGTTGCGGATGCCATTCACATTGCGACGTATTATATCGGCAATATACTTATCGAGGCACAAGAGCGTATGCCATCATCCAGCCATTCAACCTATCGTCCCTCGAACTACACTCGACGCACACCGTATACTGGGTCGTCCTATGTGCCGGGTTATTCGTCGCATCACCCATATGCTCCATCACACAACCCACCTCAACAGTTACAAACGCAGCAAATCTACATTCCAAACGATCTTGTGGGATGCATCATCGGGAAGGGTGGTAGTAAAATCAATGAGATAAGGCATATGAGCGCCAGTCAGATCAAAATTATGGAGCCTGGTGCTGGCCTGAACGGCGCTCCATCGTCCGGTTCGGAAGGCGAAAGACTGGTAGTAATCACCGGGCAGCCCGCCAATATCCAAATGGCAGTTCAACTATTGTACCACGTACGTGCATGTTCATAGGTTCGTCTGCCGTATTGACACCTCCTGAATAGCGATTGGAACAAGAGAAACAAAAGCAACTCCGGGCCTCAGCTTCATCCTCCTGAGATCACCATTGTGTGTGGCTCGTGTTTTTTTCCCCTTTTCTTTTACCCCTCCAGCATTTGTTTGTTGTCAGAGAGGTCGACTGTTTTGCTTGTTTCGGGATACGTAGTCTTGTACCCATAAGGCCGAGTTTGTTTCGCTACTCTGAACCGTCTTCGTTCCTGTGAAGTTGTGCTGGTACCACTGGAGTAGTTGGTCGTCTCGCTGAAGATGTTTACGTAATATTAATCCCTGCTGCTCAAGTCGAGTGACGAACTCAAGTTTTACTGAGTTCAATGTCGTCCATACTGAGAGCGCAGAAAGCCAATGCTGCAAAAGCCGAAGCAAAAAGTAAACTCAAACGCAAGGCGGACGACATGGACGACGAGGTACCAGTCCAACCAAAAAAGAGGAACAAGCAGCGTGTTCTGCTTCTCTCCTCCCGTGGTGTCACCCACCGGATGAGGCATCTCATGAGTGATCTAGAGGCTCTCCTGCCTCACACTAAAAAAGGTGTGTCGTCGTGCTAAACCGTATCTTTTAACTAGAGATTCACATCATGCCTTGTTTGCAGAATCCAAGTTGGATTCGAAATCCCAACTGCATCTCCTCCCAGAGTTAGCAGATCTTAATAACTGCAACAATACTGTGTACTTTGAAGCGCGAAAACACGAGGATCTTTATATGTGGGTAGCGAAGACTCCCAATGGACCCAGCATAAAACTACACGTACAGAATGTGCACACGATGGACGAACTAAAGATGACGGGTAATTGCCTCAAAGGGAGTCGAGGATTACTCAGTTTTGACAAGGCATTTGACGAGAGCGAGTGGGGTAAGCTAACAAAAGAGATCTTCACGCATGTGCGAGAATCGGTTTTACTCAATGGCCTATCTAACCGTGTGCTTACCAGATCTTCGGTGTTCCTCCTTCAGCTCGAAGAGCGAAACCGTTCATCGACCACGTTCTAACGTTCTCCATACTCGACAACAAGATTTGGTTTCGAAACTTTCAGGTTAGTTCCGCGCGCTCATATCTCCTTCACGGTATTAAAATGACTTGCACGTCAGATCCTTGAAAAAGATCCTCAGCAACCCAACGGCCCCCCGAGCACGTCGTTGGTTGAGATTGGTCCTCGATTCGTGTTAACTCCGATTCGGATATTTGAGGGTGCCTTTGGCGGTATCACTGTGTACTCTAATCCAGGTTTGTTGCTATATCTTGGTGTCAAGACACCATTTCTGACGGGAATGCCAATGTGGCAGAATTTATCACACCAACGGCGGTAAGGAGACTAGTCAAACAAAGCAAAGGGGACAGATATGGGAAGCGAAAGGACGCTCAACAGGACTATGCACGGAGACAGGCGCTTCGTCGGAAAGAAGAGGATGCGTTGGCGGTGTCGAAGGTGTTTGGATGAGGCAATATTGTTGGCATGGTCTTTTACGAATGTCGCTCGAGCACTGTAAAGTTTGAGAAATTGACGGTGATTGACGGTGACCCGTCTGGGGGGACAATGGGGGATGTCATCTGGCAAGCGAGCTCTCCATTGTCCTCCTACCTTGGCCACTTTGCCGATCCCTTTGTGCTCCTACAAAGGTAACCCGCCAGTTTATGAAACAAAGAGAGAATGTCTCTTATCGGATTTTCGCAGTACCAGGCCGCGGGGGCCGTGCAATTAGACTGCGCTGCCAGCCGTAACTCAATTATACCGTGCGGTGATCATACCAAGCAACCCTTTAGCCTGCCAGCTACCTTTGTCCCCCCCATCCAGGTAACCGAGTGGCATGCATTCATATATAACGAGTCATGCCCCAGGCTAGTCTATCTCCTGACTTCTTGACGAGAGTTCATGCCTTGCCTCGCACGCATGCCCCTTGCACTAGCCATCCATCCATTCTCAGATGTCCTGGACATGTATGGGGATGCGGATTCGTCGTAAGAGCGCCTGCTTCATCTTCTGCAATCATGAGCTTCATCATACTTGATTAGGTCGACATTCTCGCTTTCAGGTCATGTTTCCGTCTCACTCACCTCATCCTCTTCGCTATTCGTCCGACGAAGACCAACTACGCGTGTTCTGTTGCAGTCCCTGACTGTCACCTTTGAAGGCCAGTCAGAAACGCTCTCTCCTGCAACCGGATATGCTCCTATCCGTCTTTGCTCAATTACACGCGAATTACTGTCCAGCGACCCCGTGGACCTCTCCAACGAAGGTCACGAAGACTCTGATAAACCTTGCCTGTGGAATGTCGTTTTCGACATCCCTGTTCCCGGCTGGCTGCCAACTACCTCAGTATATGGGGACGCCTCGCTGCAAGCAGCCGGAACTTCCTACGCTCTTTATGCCACTGCTACATTCGTCGATATGAACAACGGTCACTCTTCATTTTCCTTCGCGAACATTTGTGGCCCTGTCCGTTCCCGTGCACGCACAGTCGATGCCCATCGACACCCAATCACTCTTCGGCGCTTCGTCGAGCCTCAGCTTGGATCCTCCTCCAGCACGTTCCAGATGTCTATCTACTTCGTGGACGCATGTCGCTCACCCGATTCAGAGCGTTCGTCTCGAAAATCTATCCCAGCCGACGTTTTGGAGAAGATTCAAGTCGTCGCAAGCATACCGAGTGCTACCGCAATGGATGAGGCATCTGTCCCTTTTATCTTACGTATCCGCGGAAAAGACCTGGATGATTCCGAGCGGAAACGATTAAGGATAACAGAGTTTTCCGTTGATGTAGAGCAGGTCGAAGTTTATAGGTTTGGCTCCATCTATCCTTCGCTACCTAGTGTCTAATACCCGGTCAACCAGGAAAACCCCGAGTCGAGGCGACGCCGACCGGTATCCCATTCCTCCGCAAAGCCACCAACCTCCCCGCGTTCCGCTGCGAAACCCTCACCCTATCCATACCATTTACGATACCGGCTTGCTCGGGACATTTAGATCGAACGTAAAACGATCATTCTCTGTCCTTGCTCCCACCGAATCGGGCAGATACATCATTTCTGGGGACGGCCATATTTTCACCATTGTCGATAGCCTATCTCCCGAAGACAACTGGTACAGTCTGGAGACCAAGATTCCTATATTTACAGAGCCCTGCTTGCGCGATTGGGCGGGTACACGGAAGCGACGGATCACCGAGAGTAGTCCGCTTTTCAGCGTTGAGCACTACCTGCATGTCGTGATTTGCTGCGAGTATGACTTCGCCGATGCGGGAGAAACGATACCCGAACGTCTCCATTTTTCCCTTCCAATGAGGCACGTCAACGTACCCGAAGTTACGATACCTTCGAGACATGCTATGGAGGACCAATGTGAAGACGTGCGAAAGGATTTACCTTACACGCACACTCTTCCAGCGTATTCACAACTCTTTCACTCAAATGGCGAGCAGAAGCTCGACTACTCGACTCCGTTACCCCTCTACGAGCCTCCATCAGCGTCTTCATCATCTGGATTTCCATCGGATCATCAAAGAATGTTGTGATCTATTCCAGCCATGCCGGTGCTTATGCCGCTCACTCAGTTATTCCCATTACACACTCCGCAGACACTCACGTTCCCTTATTGTCATCCTTTGTGATAGTCATTCTTTTTTGCTTTTAGCCGCGTCGATTCCGTCCGCATCATCTGTCCTTTTTTCACCTTCGAGGTTCCCCATTGAAAGTGATATACAGCTATAATGAATATTGTAACCTCTAGCATGAGTGCTTAGTACATGATTTGAATCTCCAGGCCGGCGTTGACCACTTTCCCTGCTTGCACATACTGCACTTGTCGAGAGTCACTCGCAGCAGAACGAAATCTAAGACAACGGTGCTACCGTGGTTAATTCAGTGGTAAGACCATCGTCATTTGGTTCATTCTGGGTACGCCACCTTTTCAGGACTATCGTGGCTCGCTTGCCAAAATTTCCCGTCTCTGTTGTAATGTCTGCCAGAGGTTCCCTCTAGATATTTCCAAAGCCTACAGCTTGCTTCGTCGCTTCGCCGAACTGTACTACGATTTTGGAGCCAATTTCACCTTTCTCTCGTTCACTTGCCAGGTCTCTACAGGACCCTCGCAGTTGACCATCCAAACCTCCACACCATCAAAGCCTGATAGACTGACATCACCACATCGTAGTGAGATGACCTGCGCGCCAGCGACCCGGCTAACGACATCCGTGTCGCTCAACGCCTGTGCTGTTCTACCGCGATTGCTCCCATCTTCGTCCGCGATGTAACACAACGACAGGTGAGGGAATCTCGGCGCTCGGGATTCAATGCCACGACGACGGAGGTTGATCGATATCTGGTTCTGGAAGTCAACGAGCTCTTGTGTGGGTTGGATATCGATGAACACGGAGCGGAAGTAGTGGTCACCGACGACGAGGGACTGGAAATTGGCACGGATTGGCTGTTGGTTGTCTGGAACGGCCTCGAGGAGCACATCTGGGATTCCGGGATTCGAAAAAGGGACCGTTGCAAGAGTGATGTGGGGTAGGATGGATGGATAGGAGCTGGGCGAGAGAGGATGATCTATCGATGGGCGTTTCGGGAGACCAGATTTGATCACATCCATCTGTGCTGCCGCAGGCACAAGCCAGAGAGATACACCTGAAGAGAATGTGGGTAAGGATACCACCCTTTCTGTCTTGGACCTCACCCATCCTTTCGTATTACAAAGTAAAGTGGTTAGAGTGTTGTGTAGTGTGAAGCGCCAGGTCGCACAAGCTAAACATGTCAGAAAGATGTGAACAACCCACGACAGCAAATAATTTACAGATGATGTAGTTTTCGATGTCCGTATCATTTCCTTCGCAGACCCACGGTGTAAGTGACGACAAACAACATCGAAACCTCCAAACTGATACATTCAGATGGCATCCGCCGGTCACTCGGAAGACTCGCGCGGTCCCAAACTCACCCAACTGCTTCCAACACCGGTGCTCTCAAGGTCCCCGTCATTACTCTCCACGTCCGCGTCAGAGGCCACCTCTTGTTCATTAACATCAGGATGCGACTCGGAAATTATTGCTGCTTTTGGAACTGTAGAGACTTTTCCAGTAAATTGTTGTAGAGCTAAAGGAGTCGTGCCAGCGCCTGGAACGGTCTCTGGGTGA
>QFEF01013482.1:0-27287 GCA_003316035.1 Neoboletus subvelutipes | reverse complement strand
CATCGCCCCACATGCGACGGAGCTAACCAATCCGTAGAGCTTGCATTTAAACCTTCTTGTTCGCTCTGGGTCCTCGCCATTTGGTGGATCAGCGTGAGAGATGGTACTTGTTGCTGTCCGCCTGGGTTAAGATAGACCATGGAAGAAGAAGAAAAAGAAAAAAGGGTGACCTCGGAGTTAAATGTGTTTCATGGTTCCTTAGGGCAGGTCGGCCCTGGCTGTTCCCTGGCGCTGTCACCGAACCCACGTGAAGATATGGGCCAGTGCTGTTTCTCAGCCAGCTTTTCGCCTGATGCAACCGCCGACTTCTGCAATTCCCGACTTCTACTACTCTCTCTTCGCCTTTTATGAGCCTGCCTTGACTATTATTGGCTTCGTTGGGACCTTGTGTGATCCAGAAACAGTAATCATTTCTCCCCCCTTTTTCTTCCATCGATATCGACAATATTCATTCCCCCAGACTCATAACACTCAGGCTCCCTGGCCAGCGGGTAGCCCCCCTCCTGCCGTTCTGCCCAAGGCTTCCGTCGTAACGGTCATCCAACTCGCGCACGTCTGTGCCCTCATGGGTCTCCTGAATATCTTCGTCCTCACTGCTGCTAGAAACCACTTGGCTTCGCAGCCTGCACTTCAGGAAAAGATTGTCCGATCGTTGCTAATCCCCCTTCTCGTTGGGGACGTTTTACACCTCTATGTCACGCTGTGGGCCTTGGGTGATGACCGGTGGGATGTTGTGCAGTGGAGTCCAATGCTATGGGCGACAGTAGTTTTGGGGGTCAGCTTGATGATACCAAGGATCATGTGGCATCTCGGTATATGGAGGTACGTAGATGCCAGGGATCGCGCTCCTCCATACGCAGCGAGCTCTCAATCAGGCTCATGCTCGCAGAAGACTTGAAGATTTATTTCCTCATTTAACACACATAATTTACTATATAGGAGACCCCCAAATTCTTTGTGTCACTCAACAATGCATGCTATGTGCACAGGGTATTCATCTTTTCCCCTTCGACTCGAGATGGACCTCCATCTACATAGCATGTAGTCAATAAGGACTATTCACGATGCTCGACTTGCTCTGCAAACTGCTCATCGGAGCAAGCGATGTTCTGGTCGGCCTCTTCAGATTTTTCTTGTTGATTGCCAACACGTTGTTCTCCAAAGCAACAATCTGAAAGTTTGTTGAGAGCGAAATTCTCCCTCAAAGAGACAGCTTTGCTTACGATTTCTTTGTCGTCTCCAAACTTGAAGTTATCCTGGACCACGTTATCCTCATACTTCTTGATCTCGTACTTTTCAAGTTGCCCCTTCTTAACCTTCCTAAAATCCCAAGCTATCACATATTTGCCAGTCGACGTCACTATGGCATTCTCTTCTTGGCCTTCCCCTTGGTTAAACCTAGCAAGAAACGTAATCTGTGTACCGTCTGACTCGGCTTCGGAATTGTACCTACCGAGCGGGGGAGAAACTGATTTCGTGATTCATGTACGCAACATGTTCCGCACGCAATGTCAGTCGCCGTGGCATCGGCTTCGCGTCTGCAGGAAAACTGCGATCGAAGCCAAGGGAGCCAGAATATCTGCCCTCGCCGATGAGAGTGTCGAGAAGGAGCAAATAGGTCTTCGTCGTGGCAACTATCCACCGTCCGTTGGCAGTGACATCAATGCCAATTATAGGATCTCCAAGAGGGGGTAATGCTGTCTTTGCATTCTTGCCGATGCAGTCGAAGAGTCTGATGTCACCCTTCTCACTCGCTACAGCGAGTTTGCCACCAGCCGTAGTTGCGACGCCGGAAAACTTGTTCTTGCTGACGTACTGTTTATATTGACTATCGACCATTTTGTTTCCAGAGATACGCGGGTCGATACGGAAGAGCGCGTTGTGCGATGCGCCAACAAGAGTCTGTTCTCGGGTCGTTTGGGCAAATTTGTTATCCGGCGCCATGTGGTCGACCGTAACATCCTCGTGGACTTTCCACTCCTCTACGACTTTTCCACGTTCAATGTCCATGTTATACAACGAGTGAGGGTCAGAAGGGTTCATTAAGACCATTTTCGTGTCTTGGTCATGTAGCATAACCTTCCACACTGATCAGCATACTTCTACCCGGATACGTAGAAATGAACCTACCTCTCGGGGTTTGAACTCCTTCCCTTTGGTAGTCGAAATCTTGCTAATAGTTGCGAAGTATTTCACTTGATTGTCACCAGCATGAGAGAAGACGCCAATATTGTTCCCCCGTACAACGTATGAGCGATCGCCTTTATAACCAACCGTTAACATCGAGTTGTGCTCTCCCGAGAGCCTTGGAATGGAAGACGAGTCCTCCTCCTCTTCCTCCTCGTCGCTTCGCTCTGTGACAATAAGGAAACGCGAAGCTACTTTCAGAGAAAAGGAACCACCTTCATCAGGATCGAGCTCGGACAAAACCTCCTCTTCATCTCCCTCTTCGTCTTCTGCATCACGCATCTCCACATCTTCGGAATTGGAACTCATGACATATGCTTGTTCGTCCGGCTAATGAAAGGTTAGGATATGCTGTCGATTGATAACAAGGTTAGCTTACCTTGATTTTAGTCCAAGGTACGCGATGTAGTGTTTCCCACCCTGCTTTAGTAAAGGCTACCTTGAACCCTTCATACTCCTCTGAAGAGGTGAACTGAAACGCCCAGCTTCCGTAAGTTCCTCCAAGATTATAATTCCAAGTGAGGGAATGTGTCTGTTGAGACCATCGAGGATTCATGTCGGAGGCGATCTTGTGCATTATCAGGTCGCCCTCATCGCACGTTGCGGCAACCCAGTAATTATAGTCACCGGAAGTGCGCTCGATGATTTTTGCATCAAGGGCTTCGTCGTATGCAGACACAAAACCATCAGCCTCCAAGTCCCATACGAAAAAATAGGCTTGAGCCTCAATAATCGCTGGTAAATCTGCACTGTGTGGGACAGGTTTAGGTTTACCGACGGCCTTCTTCGGCGTAGAAACAACAGGTTGTTTAGCAATCGAAACATCTTCGGTGGTTGCTGGAAGGTTGTCCGTGTCCTTTCGAGTTACGATAGTTTTCTCTTTGGAGACTTTTGCTCTAGTACTCTTGGGTGCAGCAGGCCTGGAAAGAAATACTCTGAGCGAATCGTGTTTCGGCAACATGACAGGATACTCACTTCCAGATAAACTGTTCAAGTTCCGAGTCTCGGATGTTATCGGCACTTGTCCGGTACTTGCGCTCATACATAGCGCGGTACATGCAAGTTTCGAAGAATGCGCGCGTGGGCTCGTTCGTCTCCTCCGAAGTGAGAAACTCGTAAAGTTCATCGACATCGCCATCTAGATCACGCCACACAAAGGAGGCCTCTTGTGGAGTTTCTCCCGGACCGGGTCGGAACTCGAGCTCTTCGCTGATAAGGAACACCTTCTCTTCGTCAGCTGGAGCATGTTAAGTGGGACTCAACGGAGAAAGACTATGTCATACTTTCGTCTTCGTCCTCGAGTAATTCTTGGTCACCTTCCTCGTATACGCGGGTGACAACAAGTTGGAAGTTGTGTTCGAGGGAGGGGACCCGTCTTATGGTGGCGATTGCCTCATTGTAGCTGCGAAGCGAATATGTAACTGATGCGAGAAACGGATTGGAGACGCGAAAGCATACATGCATTCCCTAGAAGACCGCACGTTTCCTGGCCTGACTAGATACAGTTGACCCGATTCAAATTTGACCACCTCAGCGGCGTTAGGATCTTCTGGAGACACAGTTTGAGTTAAATGGGGGATGATCAGCGTGAGCTCATGCTTACGCCAGACTTTGCCTATTACTTTTTGGTGGTGTCAGTATGGATGTCGTGTCTGAGAGCTTATCGCGACTTACAGCTCCTGAAGATGTTCATTGTGGCAAGTCAGAAGAACGATCTTGGCTGATGGCGGCGCGTTGTGACAGACGCGTTACGTGCACTGTGACGCCATCGCACACTTCGTCTCAGACAGGTCATGTCGAGTACCAGAGGTCTGACAGTCTCCCTCACACCCCGCGTTCTCGTTCTGACCATTGCACTCTGTTCAGTAAACATTTCGCCGACCACGCCTCTCCCCAGGAATCGCTCTGTCAATTCGACCCAAGTAAGCCTATCCCATCCATGCCTCTCCCGCTCCTTCGATGACCTCTTCTCAAGGACGTCACTGTCTCTCCTTCTTCGACAACGATATCGGAGTCCGGTGTCAGCACCAGTTTCCATCAGACGGACACCCTCGCTGTCCGCGCTCATGCATCGGCTGGATTCCTTGCCACCCGCAAGATAACCATACGGTCAGACCCCGCGCTCCTCACATGCTTTGATGCAGCAGATAAGCAGCTCTATGACATTTGGGTTCCAAAGGCTTAATTAATATCGTCCTCTGACCCAAACAACTCGCCAATGTTTACATTGTGTCATCGCCAGAAATAATCTGTCCTTCTCCCGACGGTCTCTCTAAGACACAGCGAATGCAATTATTAACCCGTTAACACAATGTAATTCTTACCCATGAGCGCAACTCGGAAGAGCTCGCTAGGAGGCATTGTTACTTCAGTTGCATCCGCTTGCCGCTCCCCACGAACACAGTAAACCTGGTTTCCTTCCACGAAGGCTTGCACAAAGTACGAAAATTTTGAGTAGCAATGCATTTGTGGCTTCCAATTTTTTCTTCGTATGACATTCGATATTGCACTTCAAGTAGTTTACGTAATTCAAGTTGGTTCGTGTCACAGGCTTTGTCGTCCCGCACCAATATTTGCTTGGACAGGAACGACCATGGTGCTCAGACTCAAACGATCCACTCATTCACCATCACCTTTCTCATGGGATTCGCTGACTCCCCCGCGCTACAACACACCACCAACAGAAGCACAGATAGCAGAGCTACCTTCACCCCCAACATCATGGCTTTCTGCACGTGACATGAAGATCTTTGGTGTCGAACCACTGAGATCAGATCGTGGTGTTGTACGTTGTAGTGACTGTGATAAGCCAGTGCTACGCAGTGCCATCTCTGACCATGCAAGTGAGTTCATTACACCGCTGCCAACAAAGCTTCTTGTGTTGATGCCATGACCCACCCCAGTAAATTGTAGCGACATACGATCGGGCAAGAAGTGGGTCAAGAGCAAGTCAGCAGACGGTGAAGGTATAAACTAATTGTCGCTCTTCGCGTGCTATCATGGATTAATCCGATATCCTGGGATGCATTTGTCTGACAGTGGAGTTGAAGAAGGGCAAGAAGCGCGGAGTGGATGGTGAAGAAGGAGACGACCCGTCCGAACCCAGCAAGAAGAAGACAAAGATCACGAAGGGACGGACCAAAGGCCCAGTGGACTACGACAGGCAGTGCGGTGTCATCAATGATAAGGGCCTCCCATGCTCGCGCTCGCTCACTTGCAAAGCACACTCGATGGGAGCGAAGCGAGCGGTACAAGGTCGTTCAAAAGCGTATGATGAACTACTTCTCGAATGGAATCGAGCCAATAACCCCAATTGGGTTGAGCCGGTGAAGAAGGAGACCAAGGCGGAGAAGAAGGAAAAGAGAGAGAAGGAAAAGGCGGAGAAGAAGAGACTCGCGATGGAAGCTGCAATTGCATCGGGTATGGATCCTAACAAGGCAGCAACAAAGAAAGCACCGAAGAAGACCCAGATGCCTACCACGACGAGTCGGTTGGAAGGTGACGACGCAGCAGAGAACCTAGACGATCTTGATTCGGAGGCAGAGGTTGACTCATTGGTGAAAGCGGTTCAAGAGGCACAGGTGAAAGGAATCGCTGGCGTTCCTCTCGCGGTACCAAACTCGGAGAGTTCATGGTTTGTGGTGAGGCGAGAACGTTTGAGGAACTGTCGAGACTTGTTGGCCAGTGCTCTGGCCCCTGGCGTTGCGCGTAGTGGGATCACTGCTGGGTAAGTGTATGCATGGCTCCAGTTGGAACATCCTGGATGCGTAGTGCCTTAGACCAGAGTTGTGTGATTCCCATTGTACTGCCATACGTATTTACAACCGATCGCTTCGTCACAGCTTCCTTGAATAACCTCCACGACTTTTAAGGACACTCAAATGGTCCACCTACGCATTAATGAGCGTGAGCCTAATCCAAATCCTCATGTGAATTTCATCGCCGTTTTGCAAGTGGGTGACCCCACGGTCGAGGAGGCTGCTCGCCAGCTTCTTCGCGCCCTCGCTGCTCAGGTGAAACCCATCATGAAAGCACACGGATTTGTTGTGAACAGTCTAGAAGAGGTGCGATTCATGCTCCGAGATGATGGCGAGCTCTGGTTGGCGATCTGACCCGGACTTTAGTACGAGTACAACAGGGTCTTTGCAGGACGCAACTGGAATCATGGGGAGACTGTAGGTAATTCTACTTCTTTCTCCGAGGATGTAACTGCCGACGAATCAATTTGGGGACAATACCAGAACTTGTCCTACGGTCATCTACGGGATCATTGCTCCCCACTCACTGGTTGATGAGTACACTATGTCATGAGGTATTCCAAAACGAACGGGCTCCTGTAATTCCACCTTTGCTGATGCTCTGCTGCTAGCTAGCCCATATTAAGGTTGGCAAATAGTCATACTGCGGTTGCGGGAGAATCGCAACAGACTTTCTTTGTAGCACATGAACCATGGAGCTGCGTTCCAAGCTCTCTGGCGTCAGCTCCAGCAGGAAGTACGTGCCCTTCAAAGCAGAGGGTACTACGGGGACGGTACAATATCCTGTTCGTTTCGCTTACGAAGCCTTGACCCTCTACTTTCTCCATTGTGTCTTAGGGTACTGGTCATCCGGCACCAGGCTAGTTGACTCTGCTAAAATCGCGGGGCAGGGTATTGAGATGGGCGAGCTCCCGGAATATATGGTGGTGTTTCACTCTCTAAATGCATTGGTTTTGCTTAGACCAAATAAACCAGTGTGGTGGTGCTCATTCGAGAGCGCGGCCTGTCTTGCGCCGGCCCTGCAAACCTAGGGGCCCGCAGACATCCAAGAAGCGGAAAGCAGGAACGCGAGTAAACTCAAGCGCATTCGACACCATTGGGAAAACTTTGAACGAGGACCTGGAAGGGACAAGTAAATCGCATGGTGTTGGGTTCCGGAAGAAAGCTGGGAGGTTGGTATGGATTCTCTTTGAGGTCTTTTCGATAGTGATGGTTCTATGCAGCAAACGGGCAAGGGAAGAGCGTGCACTAGCTGCTGAACAACGAATCCAAGCTCTCCAAGGCCGAGCGTCCTCTTCAAAACTTCTCATACCACCAGTCGTCGATGACTCGGAGTCAGAAGATGAGAAACGAGACACTGAGACAGATTACGACCGTCGTCGTACACTGCTGGAGGTCATCGAGGAGAAGGATTTGGACGCGCTCAGGGCTACGATGTTTGATCCCGCACAAGATTTCTTACTACCGAGTGTTGGTTCTTCCGGAAAGTGTGGGGATGCCTGTGGTGTTGAAGATCCTCGGGACTCTGTCACTATAAGCATATTTGGTGCTGCCTCTGGCGGATTTAGTCAGATCAAGACATCCCCGAGCGGCGAAACCTCTATACTACCGAGGAAGAAACGGAAAACATTGCAGTCAAAACTTATCTTTACGTCCCACACCACCCCCGCCGTCACAGAGGCAACGGAAGCAGAACGAGAGGACGTGTGGGATTGTACAGTCTGTACACTGTGAGCACAGTTTTTTTTTTCTTTTCCGGGACGGAATGCCGACCCCCCAGTCGCCAGCACCAATGAACCGAACCACCTAGCATGCTCTGCGTGCGGCACTGCACGAGGAGAGTCGAAATGGGGTCGGTGAGAACCAGCTCCCATTGTAGAATGAACAACTGTTTGGTAGTCAATTCGTAACTCTAGAGAGAGGTCACGTGCGAGAGGGCGATACCACCTGCTTGAGGGCTGCTAACGTTGGCTCACCTTTTGATTTTGTGCTATAACCTGGAAGCTTACACCCTACCATTAACTTACCTTCCAACTCCCATAATTGACTGTGATCAGCATTATCGTATCGTTTCCGAACCTCCGTCGTCTTACTCCGAGCTTGCCGCAGTCCCACGTCACTAGCAAGCTTGAGCTAGCCCTGTTGAGTGTCGATGGCTCAGCCAGGCGACGAATATCTCGCGGTTCTCAAGGCTTCCTATGACTATGAACCCCAGTCCGAAGATGAAATCGCAATCAAGGAGAACCAGTTTGTTTTTCTCCTGGAGAAGACTGACGACGAGTTGAGTCTAATCTTGCTCACCTTTTTCGCTATAGTTGACCTCCTTGTCGAATTAGCTGGTGGAAGGTGAAGATCAAAGGTGACTCACAAGACGAAGACAGCCCTTTGGGGCTAGTTCCGGCAGCATACGTGGAGCAGGTGTGTTTTCCCATGTCTTTCGTAGTATAGTGTTTAAATGGAGTGGTTATGCAGGCAGAGCATATTTCTATCGCAAAGGCACTATATGGTTATGATGCGGCAGCCCCGGGGGAGCTCTCTATTAGAGAAGATGAGGTCCTCATGGTCTTTGATCGTGAGGACGAATGGATCCTCGTTCAAAGTCGGAAAGAAGGCGGTAAAGCTGGCTTTGTCCCCGGGAACTACGTCGAAGAGGTATGCTTTCACCTTGTATCCGGAAACGCCCATTCATTGCTCTCAAAGTCTAGTGGAGAGGAACAAGTACCAGAACCGGAGCCGGAGCCGGAGCCAGAGCCAGAGCCAGAGCCAGAGCCAGAGCCAGCTCCAGCTCCTCGCCCTCAGCCTGTTTCTCCATCGGTTAGTTCGTTTTTATGAATGATGATCATTCCTCAGCTGGCGTTGCAGCCGAGACCCCCAGTGCGCCCTGTCAGTGTATACGTGGATCCAGCAGATCGTGTCGCTCAAACTCCTGTCAAAGCACAAGCCGACAACATCAAGACATGGGTTGTTTCTGAAGTAGACAAGAAGGGCAAGAAGAGAAAGGGTACTCTTGGTATTGGGAATGGGTCAATCTTCTTCGCGAGTGAATCAGACAAGGTATGGCCCAGTTCCTTGCAGTACAGTGGCTACCTACTCACATCCCCTCTAGACACCTGTGCAAAAGTGGAACACTGCCGATGTCGAGGATTTCACAATTGAAAGGCACAAGCACATTCACATCGATATGGGAGGTAGTATTCCAACGAGGTTGCACTTCAATGTCGGCAAGGAGGAGATAGCAGAGACGATCTTGACTAAGCTGGATGACTCGAGAAGGCTGGCTATCTCTAACGCCAAAGCTGTGTCGGAGGTTGCCAATGTGGAATTCCACGTTCGTCGATCAGCAATTACTCCACCACCACGTCCTGTCGAAAGCAGTAGCCCGTCGAAGAAGAACGGGGTGTCTGTTAGGTTCACGGAAGAGTCTCCCGAAATAATTCCTCCCAGAGAGCCCTCAGAAGATGGCGAAGCAGAAGAAGACCGTGTTCACTTAACTGGCGATGAACAGGAAGGCGAATTCGTAGTTGCGTTGTACGACTTCGAGAGTACTGGTCCTGACGAGCTTTCAGTCCAAGAAGGGGAACGATTGTGTATCATTGAGAAGGAGGGAGAAGAATGGTGGAAGTGTAGGAATGCGCATGGTAATGAAGGGGTCGTGCCCGCATCCTACCTCGAGGTAGGTGGTTTCATGCAGTTATAAGGTGATCCTGTCCGACAGTTGCGCAGTCCTTAGGTTCTCCGATTCCCACCAAGCTTGAAGACAGCGATAGTCGAGCACGGAAAGAGCGAGAACGTGAGGAAGCCGAGAAGAGGGAGCATGAATCTCGAGAGCTTGCTGACAGAGAGCGGAAGAAGGCTGAACAAGAGCGTGCTAAAGCTGCAGCGGAAGCACAAAAGAAACGTCAAGAAAGGGTACAGGCTGTTGCCGCCACGGAGGCCTCGAGGAAGCAACGGCGAGAAGTAGCTAAGCAAGCACAGCAAAAACCCGAGAGTGAGCAGGATACATCCGCGTACGATACTTTATTCTTGTCTCATGTCATCTCTGACTGTGGTCTCCAGTCGCTCGCGATCTTCGGTGAGCCATCCGTCACGGGACTCGTCAGCTACTCGTACGTCCACTGAACATAAGAGTACGTTTTCGTCTTGGAGTATCAAGTTTACCTAACCCACCTGACCAGACGCACCTCCTCCGGAGTCGACAAGAATCTGGCATGACCGGAGCGGACAGTTCCGTGTTGAAGCCGCGCTTCTTGGATTCGCTAACGGAAAGCTCAGATTACACAAGGTCAATGGTGTTGTCATCGAGGTTCCATCTGAAAAGATGTCCCTTGAAGACATCCAATATGTCGGGCGTTTGATGAAGAAGAAGTCATCCAGTTCTTCGAGCACGAATGTTTCTCCACGGGGTTCCAACGACGACGACGATCAACCCTTGGCGTTTAAGCGTCCGATCGAGGCTAAGAAACGCGAACCTGTTCCGACACAGAAAAAGGGCTCCCAGATTGACTGGTTCGAATTCTTCCTGTCCGCTGGTTGTGACATTGACGACTGTACACGCTATGCCCACTCGTTTGAAAGAGATAAAATCGACGAGAACCTGCTTCCTGACATCACGGAATCTACTATGCGTTCGCTTGGCCTCCGGGAGGGAGACATCATTCGTGTAAACAAGATCATCCAACAGAAGTACGCTAAGCCCCAAGCTGTTTCACCTGATGATCTGGCTAGTGATGAACAACTTGCAATGCGACTGCAGGAGGAGGAAAACGCGAAGAAGCCTGTTAGCCCAGCTCCGAATCTCTTCGCGGGACCAGGTGGTGTCCTGAAAAATAATACACAACGTCGTGGTAGACCTCAACCTAGCAAGAGTCTGCCTCCATCTACCGTTGATTTGGATGCTATTGGGACTGCATCTGAGCAAATCAAACGTTCTGGTTCCCCGCTTGTCCGTACAGGCAGCCCAGCCACAGCATCCCCTGTGCAGCCCCCACAGCGGTCTAGTTCCGCCATGGCGACAGTCTCTGGCTTTGAGGATGACGCATGGACGAACAGACCAGGTTCGAAGCCTCCTGCTTCTAACCCCGCCCCGCTGGCTAGTGCGCCTCCGCCAAGGGCACACTCGGTACCCCCAGCGCCCCAAGCAGTTGTAGCACCTTCCCCCGCCCCCCCAGCTCCGCCCCAAGATCAAGAAGGCATGGCTACTAGCCCT
Organism: Neoboletus subvelutipes; assembly: GCA_003316035.1. NCBI lineage: Eukaryota > Fungi > Basidiomycota > Agaricomycetes > Boletales > Boletaceae > Neoboletus > Neoboletus subvelutipes. The sequence goes on along the minus strand of QFEF01013482.1, from coordinate 16,136 downwards.
AGTTCACTCGCGAAGACTACAGAAGCTGACGTATTCGATCAATTGGCGCGTCTTAGCCAACTCAAGATAAATCGGGTCGTCGCACCTTTTTCTCCGACCCCTCCCTCTACATCTGCGCCCCCTGTAACCTCTCCGCCAGTTGTCTCTCTGCCATCAAGCTACAACAACGGGCTGGGTATGGCGTCGTCTCCTGCCTTGCTCGGGCAGCATATTCAGAATCAGCATTCTGCCGTGTTCCCCCCTTCCCAACAGAATGGCCCACGAGGTCCTTACGCGCCCGTACCTGTTAACCAGGGGCTGTTACAACCATTGGTACCTACACAAACTGGGTTCAACGGCTTCGTTTCAACGCGTCCTTCTGATGTATCACCTTTCCAATCCCAACCCCAGCCTGCACAACCATCTTTCCTGCAGCCCCAAGTGACCGGGTTCCCCGGTAACCCCCAGGCAGTTATCTCGCAACCTACTGGATTCCCGCCTGGTCCCATCTTGACCCAACCTACTGGTGTTAGTGGTGGGCCGTTTGGTGGCTTCACACCGATATCTGGCTTCCCCAACACAGCAATGGCACCAGTGCAGACTAGTGCGTATGGTTGGAATATTCCATTTGTTTATTAACAGTGTCTCGTAGATCCAACCAGTTTTTCGCCATTTGGACCATCACCATTTAACAACGTCGTATCCACTCCATCCCCAGCACCGTTGAACAACAATTCAAGTTCAAACACATCTCCCGCGAATATCTTTGCGCAGATGAAATCTGGGACATTCGCATCGGACAACGAACATGCTGTACCCCAGCAGGCAGGTGAGTGCGGATATCGTCCCTTTTGGTCTGTCCCATATTTCCTTACAGATAAATATGATGCTCTTCGAGTCAATCGTGAGTAATGCTGTCGACCTTTCCCATGAGACTTGTTGACTTTTAGCACCAGCTCAACCAACAGGATGGGCTCCGCAACCCACTGGTTGGGGAATACAACCGAATGCCGGGTTTCAAAGTGGATATACAGGATTTTAGTACCTGTACTTCTCTGCTTCATTGTCTTACATTCATGTGACTCGGCTGGTAATCGGATGGAATGTTCAAGAGAAACGAAGCAGTGATATGACGGCAATGGAAGTTCAGGATTACAGTGGTCTTATGATGATTCAATAATTCCATGAGTGTACCCGACTCGCTCAAAATACCTCTTCAACCCAAGCCTTATCTCAGGGGCGATGTCGCGTGCGAGTTGACCTGTGCACAAAGGATAGATAACAGGGAGGTATTTCACGAACTAGCCACTCGATCAACAACATGTAAACAGGAAGCGGATGTATGACTTACTGTTTTGTCGTCGAAACGGCAAAAGCCATCGAGGATCTCTGTCACGACAGGTGTCCAGGCTGCGATGTTCTTGGCTTGTGTATCAGCTCGCAATTTGGTATAATCCGACAAGACGTTCAAACCAAGCCTGCATTGTTCCATCAGCGCTAGTTGCGTCAAACGCACAATGATAGGACTTACGGCAAGAGTCTTTCAGCTATTTGGGCCCTCGTTGACTGATGCTCCACCCGCTCATCAAAATACATTCTAAGTAGCACATGCACCAATGTTGATGCACTGCTCGATTCTTGTTTCAGGAGGTTAGGCAGATGCTTCATAAAGCCTTGGCGGATCTTAGCTTGGTTGGGAAACATGTCAAATCAAAAGCAGACTCACCAACTTTCCACAACCCGGTACGAAGTTCCTTGTCGTCGTTGAACATGCGTGCGAATTGATAGCTATGATCCAGTACACCCATCAATCTGAGCAGTTGATCCGGAGGCATTGTGTTATAAACGGCGTCATTGCGAAGCAAGTCGTTAGTAGTCTCGATCAGGAGCAGCTGGAGAACACATTTGACAATGATTTGCTTGAAGACCCGGCGACGACTGTTAAGCGATGGCTTCGTCTCACTCGGCGAGCGTTCACTAGTGGGAGAGAGAGGAGCAGGCAAAATTGCTTGTCCAATAGAATCTGCTTCTCCCGGCTATGAGCGCACATCGAAGCAACGACAAGGACGCCACTTGCCAGAAGTATCGAAATCAATAGTACTACCATCAATCTCCGCTCGCAAGGTCTCATCAAACAGTTGATGAGGTGTAGTCGTCCGGAAGAGTTTGACGAAAGTAGACGCTACACGCTCCCATCGCATAGTACTTAGCTTTCTCGCGTTGTTTTCCAGAAACTGTTGTAGGCATGACGTTCCAATGCGCGCAAGTGTGTCATTTTCTGTTATTGCCATCAAAATACGGGTACAGGGAAAAGTCGTGGACCAACCTTGACAGATACAGACACACAACAAATCCAACAACCCGTCAAGAGAACGCTCCAAAGTGTCGTAGTAGAACGTATAAAGATCAACAAGATCACGGAGTGCTTGAATCATGGTTGTCGATAGCCAGACACTCATGTCCTCTTGCGTGCTAAACCGTGACAGGTCTTGGCTCGACTTGAGAACAGCGAATATAGGGAAGAGGAGCTCCTGGCAAACAGTGTCCCAGAATTCGATAGGGAAGGAGTCCCCACGAGTTTTCAACGTCGTAAACAGTGAATCCAACGCCCTGGAAGGTGAGATATCAATCAACAAGGATGGGAAACTCCAGGCTGAAAGTCTCACAGTCGCCGTACTTCCAGATCTTCCCCGTTCATAATAATGTCGTAGAAGCCAAACAATACTGGGAACCAAAACCGTATCATCCCGTCTTCGCTAGGTGACTGTCCTTCAGGCCCGAGAGCGCACTCCGGAGAGCTGAGCATGACTGGGATGACACCACGAAGCATCGCGATAGCAAGCAGGCTGAGCTTCTGATACTTGCTTACTTTACAAAATTCCGTGATACAGACAGTTAGGTCTGCAAAGGAGCCGTGGCGGACGATTGCAGCAAAATGATCTTTGTTCAGCCGGGTCACTATCTCAAACGCGGAGTTTGCAATTCGTTCTGGGAAATCTCAATCCCGGAGAGACACGCATAATCCAAGAAACCATACCTGTGAGCACTTTGGAGGCGGCAGAAAAAACACCGAACATAGTTCGCCACCCCGATCGCATGTTCACAACTCGTGCTTGTATCATTTGCTGAAGGCACTGCAAGACCTGCAAACAAAACACGGTGGGACCAGTGCCACTCAAGAACCCAGGAAAGCCTTACCATATCTCGAATATCTGGATTGGCATTGTGAATCATAGTGTGTTCAAAAGGCTTCAGGAAGTCTTTTTGAAACTTAAAATGTGGCAATTCCTCTTTCTCGAGGAAACGCATAGATAGCTGTCGTAGAGAGTCTAAAGCGAAAAATCCGACGTGAGGATTGCTGTGACAGCAGACCTACCGATCAATGAGTGATAATTAACAACCATTGAAACGAGACATACTTGATTGAAATGTTCGCCTAAAATGTCCCAAAGATTGGACCACTCTAGTCGAATGCGATTCATGTTGTAGTAGGATATTTCGACCAGCTTTTGCAGGCTGAAGAGGCGCGGATGTTGTGAGAGGCCCGAAGATTGGATTTCCTCCCAAGAAACGTCGCAGAGCGCACGGACAAAGTCGACAATTGCAGTCTGCGATAATTATAGTACTTGTAAGCTTCAAGGGGGGGGAGAACCTACTCCAGAAAGATGGTGGCTGAGAGAGAAGACCATATCAGCCGCCACGGTAATATGCGTCGATCGGCTTTCGTTCGCAAGGTCTTCGTTTGGCAGTTTCTTGGAGCGACTGGAAAGAGCATTCAGCATCCACACGCCTCTCCAACAAGAATATCTGACCCTTTCTTTCCGGAATCGGGAACTTCGAGACCGCTACTTATCAGTTGCATGTGCTCCAATTGACTAACACACGATAACACCTCGCGCCAGGATCCTTTCAAGTTATTTCCCTCGCTTACCGCAACATCCAAAAGGGCCTTGATGGCCTCCATGTTCTTCGTCTTCATCTCTCCCAAGTTATTGAGGAAAGTGAATTTTCCCAGGGTTGTTACGAAAGCATTGCGCTCTAGCTCCAAGTCAAAGAAACAGACAATACGGATCGCATTCTTGAATCCATCCAGACACAAATCAACGACCTCCAAATCATCAGTATTTTGGAGGGGCCCTGATAGCCCCGCGAGGAAGGGTATCCAGGCGACCTCGAACATTGGTCGCACATGGACAAAGTGAGAGGCACTAAAAAATTGTTCTCCAGCACGGGATCGACGCTGAGAGCGCATGAGCGTTTTGAAAAGAGCCTAGGAATAAAGTATAAATCAAAGGTCAATATAGGATTGATGAACCGACGAACCTCCGTTTTATTAGATATGCTACTGGATTGAAGCATATATGCTTCCTTTTGAAGGTCCCTGCCAACGCTGGCGAGGACATTGGCAAGACCAGGTCCTGCGGTTGGGAGGTTGACAGCAGCATCCATCTCATCCTTCATTCGGATCTCATTCTGTTGAATCTCATCAAAGATATTGAACAGGAATTCCTCCGGGAGGTCTTCGTTGTCGTTGATTCCTCTATTGTTTCGGATGAAGTCGGACTTGGTCATACGATTCTTGACCTGCGGGTTGTGAGCATCGGTGTTGAGCATGATCGTAGAATACGAGAGCACATAAACAGTATCTATTCCCCCATACTGGATGTCAGATCCTGTCAATAGGAATCCTGGACACACCAACCTGCATTCTTAAAGGGTGTTTGTGCGTTCCCCGCAATATACCTTTCGGCGAATTTGAGCATGAAGCGATCTATCTTTTGGGCTTCTCCAGGAAGACGAAAGGCTTGCAGAAAGAGTCGCAGGGCATCAATAAACTTCAAATTTCGGAAGTCAAGGAAATCAACGAATGCATGCATGATAGCTACGTTGATATCATCGCTTCAAACACAATAATCAGAGAGGTACGGGGTCGATGTGCATGTGTCACGTACCCCTCGCCCAGATACTCTCCTATCATGGCTTTGCTCAAACCATCAGTAGTCAGAAGGAAACGTGCAATATCTTGCGGTGATGAACTGGAGATGAAACCGGTTTCCTGAAGGAATTGGATACCCTGTGCAGCTCGAAATTAACGGTACTCTTTACTCTTGTCAAGTACTATAACTTACACGCTTCGGCTTGAAATTGAATTTCTTAATACCTTCAAGCAAGGTTGTCTTCTTCTGCTTTGCATTCTCGAACCTGGTTGGATCATCTACAGCGTCGGGCGTCGATTGTCGAAGTGCTTCAACACTTCCAGCCGAGGTTGCTAACCTGTCGAGGGACGGATCCGGAGTCATAGAGTCATGACTTGTCTCTTCTCCAGTTTGACTACGAGTCCCAGAATCGCCGCTGTGATCTGCCGGCGTTTTGCCCGAAGTCGTGCCCCATGTCACTAACGACCTGAGCACAGAGACAAGACATTCAATTCCTTGTCTCCGCAATTGGCCTTCCGAAAGACCGATAGTGGACGTATCTATCGTCCCCGAGACGGATATCACTCCAGAAGAGTAGGATGACGAGCCATGTACTCTAGTCTGCGGATTGACTACTGGGCTGACGGGTTCAGCGTTCTTGGACTGCAAAGTGTTATACGGCAAAGTCGCAACTTTGGAAATGATGTTCATCAGACTGGGCGGGTTGCTCAGCTGGAGACAGGTGTGACGCTATATTGACTTACTGCTCGTAAATATTATCTGCAGCCTCGCCATCACAGTCGTAGTTGAGGTACAACTCCACCAACGCCTGTGGATCCTGGCAAAGCTTAAGCAACATTGCGAGGATGACAGCCTTCTGCTTGAGAGTCGACGTCCGCATTTCTACAATGGGAATAAAGATCTCGTGCAAAAGAACTTCGATCTCTTTCTGGATATCACACAACGTCAACTAAATGGAATGGTGGACCTTTGGATGCATACCTTGAGCTTGGTCCGCATACCAGACATCACACGCCAGAAAATCTCCACGCTCACATCAAACACCTGCGGAACTGGGCTTACAGCATTTCTACTCAAGGTCAAGCAGAGATATTGATTGATCGCTTGTATGAATGTTGTCGCTTCGTGGGAAGAACTCGAGTAGATGACTGCCGAAGGATCAACGAGAAGACTCATGTGTGAGTTCAAAACCGTTAACACTAGGTGAAGGGAGAGAAGCTTCGACCGCATCGCATGCGATTTTAAGTCGCGCTCGCTGAAACTGGCTTGAGATCAACAGGAGATCCAATCTGGTGCATACGAACCTTTCAGTATTCAAAGGCTTCATTGTCAATTTGCACAGGGCTCGGAAGACTAAAAAGGCGTCCTTGGTAAACATGTCCTGAGTGGAGAGTTCTGCGTGCGTATGTATGCTCTCCGCTCGGGCGTCCATGGACAAGCGCACTGGACTGACAACAAGTTAGCAATTATGGAAAAGGTTCGTGGATGTTGCTCACCCTTCTTCACCGTGGTCTTGACCATCCAACGGCGGATGGGTTGTCACTGGCAGGTGAACAGAGCCCTCCTCAGGGGAAATAGACAACCCGTCCTCATGGGCGTTTTCAGTCTCGACGTTTTCCGTATTGGTTGAATTGGACGTGAATTGCTCTGGAACTGATGATGAGCGTCGAGTTTCGGTCGTTGAGGTTATATGATGATGAGCCGGTGATGCCAGTAGCTCGGAACTGACGAAAGACCTGAGTGTCACCGCTTCATCCAACTCCATGGGTTTTTCAGCTCTGCACCGCGTAAAGACGTGGTGCACCATCTGTGTCAGCCCACCTTGAGCGACCATCTGATTCACTGGGTCTGTGCTCAGAAGGAATACATTATACACTGTTCGTACGGCCTTTAGGAGGGAGGAATGATGGACGTAAATTGTGGGAGACAAGATCAAGGCGAGAAGGGCTTTGACAACTTGTAGGGAAACTGTTTCTGGCGTCGTTTCACCATGACATGCGGTTATGGTGTGGACGACCAGGTCAACAAGCGATGGCTGGGGGATGCTTGACTGCGAACCGGACATAGACCGTCGACCTTGCAATGCAGGGGAAGGGGGAGGGGAGGGAAGTAAGGGAGCAGAACTCTCCTCGGCGAAGAAGGAATATGAGATCAACTTGGAGATGCAGTCCAAGCTAGCAATCATGAGCTTTTCGCTTCTAGTCTCGCAGGCAAGTCGAAGGGGTTCGAAAATTTCCCGTGGCCTATCCCCTCCTTTTCCTGCTCTGACCATTTCCAAGGCATTATGTGCGCTGTCGCGCAGTGGAAGGGAGCGCTTTGCCTCCTTCGAGGACAATATCGTCTCCAATGCAGACGATATAAGAACAACAGAGACAGTGTATCCCGTGGACATTGTCAATGAGCGCTGATGGGCTGGATGAGAATGAGCAGTGCTAGGAGTCTGGGGCAATGGCGCGGTATGGCCATTGGACTCCGCGACCTGGGCAGGGATGACGGGTATGGAAGACCGAGTTGTATGGAGTGATCCTTCAGAAGGGCCCGGAAGCTCGGGATTGGAAGGGACAGGGGATGGGGTGTCGGCGGTTGAACGCTGAGTTGACGTGGCTATGGGATCAGCATCAGCTTCGTTCACGACAGCTTGCGAGGGCATTAAACTGGTTTGTGGGTTACTAGCTGGCTCCAAAGCACCTTTGCTGACTACCGAAACGCCCTCATGATCAAGATTCTCCGACAGAGGAGTTTGGAAAGGAGCGGGCTGGGATTCTAGATCAATGGGGATTTGAACTCTCTGCGCGACCGCTTTGGATTCGTCCTTTGGCACACCCGAAATTTCAACAGGGTGCGCGTCGATAGCCGGTCGTTCTTGATCCATGGGGTTGCTAGAAAGTGCCGGTCAGCGTTGCGGCGAGTAGTAAACGGTTGCCAGTTCGCCGACGTATGTATTAACTTGATACTTGCCGCGCAGTCAATGGCAACGGAACTTGCCGTTACTGGCTTAGACATGGACTTCCAAATACCCGCAGAGGCTGCAGCCGCAGTACTCAAACGTTCAGAACCCCTTCCTGAAACCGCAATCTCGGTGCAGGGGCCAGATTTTGATAAGTCTTTATCACTCCAGGAACTTCTCAGCAGCTACGAGAGGATTGGGTTCCAAGCTACAAGCCTAGGGGAAGCCGTCGAGATCGTCAATCGTATGGTGCGCACCCAATTGTCTGCATACAATCCGACCTTTTATCCTGCTCCTTTCAGCGAAAATGGCGTCTTTCAGACGAGCCTGTCCTGCCAGATGAATCGGATGATTATGCAGATCCTCAAGTAAGAGCCCAAACGCGCTGCAACATCTTTCTTGGCTACACTTCAAACCTCATCTCCTCCGGTTTACGTGAGATCATACTGTACCTTGTGAAGCACAAACACGTCTCAGCGATCGTGACGACCGCGGGGGGGATCGAAGAGGATTTCATCAAGTGCCTCGGCAAAACGTACCTAGCTGATTTCAATATGGATGGCACGGATCTTCGAAAAAGAGGTCTAAACCGCATTGGGAACCTCGTCGTACCGAACGACAACTACTGCAAATTCGAGGATTGGTTCATCCCCATGCTCGATATTATGTTGGAGGAACAGAAAGCTTCCGGTCAAGTATGGACACCAAGCACTTTCATTCGCCGTTTGGGAAAGGAAATTAACAACGAAGAATCTGTGTATTATTGGGCTTATAAAGTGAATACAATGCATCTAGACAGACTTGCTTTGCTCGCTCCGAACGAGGCTGATCCACATTACTCCAGAACGACATTCCGGTTTTCTGTCCAGCTCTTACCGATGGTTCAATAGGAGACATGATTTACTTTCATTCCTTCCGATCTCCAGGGTTGATTATCGATATCGTGGGTGATATCCGCGCCTTAAATGAGCTATCTCGTAAATCAAAAAAAGCGGGAATGATCATCCTCGGCGGTGGTGTTTGTAAACATCAAATCGCAAACGCCATGTTAATCGTAAGAAGTCTCGCCTTTTAATTGGATGATACCCGTTGACTCCTTCACAGAGGAACGGAGCGGACTACTCAGTCTTCATCGTCAGAACTTGCCTTTGACGTTCTTGACGCTTGCTGATCGCTCAGTGTAGAATACGGGACAAGAATTCGACGGGTCTGATTCTGGTGCTCGACCGGACGAAGCGGTTTCATGGGGAAAAATTCGAGCAAATGCGGAATCAGTTAAAGTACCACCTCCCTCAAGTTACCCTTGCCTCAACGCTGATATACCCATTTCTTCAGGTCTTCGCTGACGCGACGTTGGTTTTCCCACTCCTAGTAGCCGCTACCTTTGCCCAGAGCTAGCAGTCCTGGAGACGACTCAATGTGACGGGCAATCTGCGCTGCGTCTGCGGAATTAATGTCAGCCATAGTATCTATACAAGAGAATCATTATAAATAACGTGTACAGCAGGCCTACAAAAAGAGTGCCGGGACACGACAAAGATGGTTCCAGAATGCTAAAAAGATGAAAAGAGGCTATGCTCTACCCGCCCACAGAGTGTTCCGCTCCATGATTGAGAATGTGTCAGATTTCGAAGAGACAAATCAACGAAAGGCTTACCTCTTTGCATTTCTCCGGACCATATCACCAAATCATCCCGTAACAACTGCAAGATCATCATCGAGTCTCGCATGACTTGGACCGACGAGGATTCATTCAAGCAAGCGACTGCCTCGTCAAATGCATGCTTCCCTAGGTGACACGCACGTTCTGGGCTTTTGCGGACATCGTGGTAATACACTGCAAAGTTCAATGCTAAACCCAGTCTCGTGGGATGTGTAGCGTCGAGCTTAGCCAAAGCATGCTTGTACGCAAATTTGTACGCAGCAAGAGAGAGATCTGAATAGTTGCTCCTGTCGCTTTGCTGAGCGAACTCGGCCAAATAACGAAAGTAATCGCCCTTCCTGTACAAACAGACGGAGTGAGGATAGACTCGCAGGTGAGTATTCCACTATCTTTCTCACATTTTGTAATAAAATACTGTCTCCTCGCCGGGTTCGGCTGTCGACAGCAAATAATCATCAAGCAGCTTCACGATGTCTTTGCAAACTTCGGCGAGTTCATACTCGACACGATTACGTTGTTGGCTAATCAGCTGCACCTGGTGTTTGGAGTGGCGTCCTGTGATTCGGCTTGACTCCAGTTTCTCGAGAGAATCGATGATCCTCCAACTACTGCGGAGGGCATTCGTGATGTTCTTGTAAGCAACAGAGAGGAGGTTTCGTTCCTCGATAGTCAAGGCGCCATAGGTCTGAATCAGGCCTTTCGTTTGCGCTGCTAAGTCTGAATTTCAACAGCATGAGCGTCCCGCAACTGTCCATCTTACAAGGTTGAGCAAGGAAACAGCACCTTCGTAGCGTTCCGCCTCTTCAGCAACCTTGGCCAAGAGAAGATACTCTTCTCGCGAAGGAATTCTTACCTGCTCAGAGGTCACTTAATAAGTTCCATTGCCGACGGTGCGTCACTCCACTCACCGGGGACATGACACTGGTTACGAATGAGTGGAAATACGACCCGAGAGAACGCCAACTGGACTCTTTTTCTATCGTCTAATTGGGTTATGGGCAACAAGTCCCGTGGCGCAATGAATGGACACCTGCCGCACATCGTTCACAAGGCACGGAGATGACGCGTGGGAAACAGGAGTGGTTAGTAGTAAGGACAATTTTGACTGTGATATAAAGGGTTGATGCTCCAGCCCTGGGTAAAGGGGAAAGTGAGGCAGACTTCAAGAAACACAGTGGGTTGAGGGTTAAGTGATACGGACAAATTAGCCTCGTGCTGCTCGTAAAACAGTGTAGATTCAGACAATAAGCATGTTGTCCGTGGGCATTACATGCGCTCTAGTGATTTAGATATCAAACGCTCTAAGAGATGCAACCACCATGAGTAGGAAGCTCTGACAAGAGGGATGACTCAAGAGACTGACCAAGATCTACGTCAAGGGTGTACCTTTTCGACTGCCTTCGTCTACCTCGGTAAGGGAGGGATCGATTTTGCCATTCTCATGGATATTTAGAATACCCAGCCGCGTAGTCGGAAGCGGTGCATCCACCGTGAACCAAAACATAGGATACTTGCGTCGTATATTGTTGACAAGAAGCGCGACAATGAGAGCAAGAGTAGACGAAAGAAGGATGACAGGGAGCAGGTACCAGGATAAATTGATCGCTTGCTGGTTGACGGCTGCCAAGAGGGCCGTTCCCCCAGCTGGAGGATGAATCATTTTGGTGAGTTGCATGGCTACGAGGCTCAGCGAAACCGAGAGGGACCCGGCCAGCCACTGCAACTCGATGTAATGTTCGGGAGGCAGGAGTTGAAATACTTTTTGATATACAGATACCAAACAATGCACCAATGAAATGACCGCCAATAAGCGCTCTGGGTTGCGCCAGAGGACTATCGACAGGGCTATAGATCATACAGCCGATGCGCCCTGCGACAATGTTCGCGGTGTTGGTGAAGAATACAACAAAAGCCTGCAGCAAAATTCAAATCTTACAAAGCTGTTACCGTGGATTTCAGGTAAAACCATTATATGCCCCTTGTAGGTGTGTTTTGTAGAAGATATGTTACGTGCTATGCCGTACAAGACGCTGTAAATTGTTAGATTCCCGGCGGGGAATCCCGGGGTCGCCCTCGGGTACCATATACGACAAGCGCGTGCACGGCACCCTCGTGCCCGACGCGGGCAGATTCGTCATTGCAAGGGGTTGGCTCGCCGCATGAGAGCCGAAGCTGGGTGGACTGCCCGTTCTGGAAATGATTAATGAATTAATGACCGGGTTGCCGCCTCGACATGCTTGCAGCCTCAAAATTTAGAAAGTGTGAATTGTATGAATCAGCGCGTGAAGAAGCATCACGTGCAGGTGTCGGACTCTCAAAAAATTGGTCAGCTAGGTGGCGATGCACCCCTTGCTATTTATGACAATTAATCTACCTGAATGTAGCGTCCATTAAATGTATGTGGCGTCCAACCATGCAAATCTGGACCAGGCTATAGCTAATGCCAAAATATCAGATCAGGTGTTTCATGCACAGAACCGCCCCAAACAGAACTATGTCTAATTGCATAGACTTGCCTAGCACTAACTAACGAGACAGCCGGAAACGGAATCGAGAAAACGAAACTTGTGATCTTGCAACACGTAACTCGTCTGAGATTGCAAGCCCCCCACCGCGAGAAGAAATCGCTATAAAGTAGTAGGGAGATCACATTCGTGTGAGGAACATAGGTAATTCCAGGACGAACGAAATGACGCAGAAGTCCGCATGCGATTGAGCAAGTGAGGTATAACCAAGGAGCGAGCAAAGTTGACCATCCATGTGCATGTCTCATACGAACACATACAAGTGTAATCTGCACTGGGAGAATACCTATGCCCGAGAATCATTACACTTAACCTCCTTCCATACGTTGAGCCGTGCTTAGGTCGCTCGTTACGACACTTGTTGCGAGGATGTGGAACGGCGTCCACGGAAGAACATGTTCTGTACGACGCGTTGTGAGAAGAATACAACGGGACCGAGTGGCAGATACAAGCCTGACGGGAAGTCGCTCAACACCCTCACAAGAAGCGCGATGGACGCGAGCGCACTAAGGTCGGCTCCCCGCTGAAAGGCAGGCCCTATATGTAGCGGAAACGGCTCCAAGTCAGCACCAGTGTGGTAAGGCATACGGCATAAATTACCTGCGCGATGACGATCCTCGGGGGGGATTGTGGGTCCCAGAGACAGAAGGCTTCTACGACATTTGCTTTATAAGGGCACCGAAATGTTGTGCCAGATCAAAAAGTGGAGGGGTAGCATGACGAATCGATAAGGGGTAGAAGTCCCGAGATACTTACTATGGTTAGGTGCCAAAATGGGACTGGAGACTGCTCGGAAATGCGACGGAAATGGTGCATCATGATTTTAGTGCTGGAATGAAGCACGATGCGGTCTAGCCTGGTGGGCGATGTCCATGTCACATGGAGCAAGGCTGAGAACGCGGCGACATTCCACAAAACTGCCGGCCATTTCATACTCTGAAGAGATTCATCTCGCACAAACACAACATCGCACCACAGTGAAAGGGTCTCTGACTGCTTTAGGGCAGGTGAAATTGTGAACGGTAACAGGATACCCAATCGGCATTGGCGGGTTGAAGCCATCCATCGACATCTTCATCCTCGTCAAACGGAGGTGGGAAGAGAGGTTAAGTGGTCAGTCGGAAGTGGGAAGAAGTGGTCTGTCGTGCGCGTCCTCCCTCCCTTCCGTCGTTCCGGGATGTTGATAGACATCTAGACGTCAGGCCAACTCTAGATATGGCGTACCAGTTTTCGCGGAAGGGATGTTTCAAATGTGGGAATAGTGAGTGCATATAGTGATTCTTACGAGGAGTTTTCATTTTAAGAGTGAATATCACACAGTAGGCCATATTGCTGAGAACTGCTCCTCGGAGCAACGTCTCTGTTACAACTGCCGCCAACCAGGACATGAATCCTCGGCTTGTCCTTCCCCCCGAACTGCCGCAGCCAAGCAATGCTATTCCTGTGGCGGCATAGGACACATTCAAGCCGAATGTCCCAATTTGAGAGTCCAAGGCGGAAATCAGAAATGCTATGTGAGTGAGCCCTGAATCCTCCCAACGTAATACCCGCCAACTGATCGCGCCAGAACTGTGGGCGTTTTGGCCACATCGCCCGCGTTTGCCCTAGCGGAGCAACCGGGGTTGCGGGCGCTGGATTTGCATCTCGTATGCCGCCCCCAGGACGTGCTTTAAATACGTCAACTTTACCTCCAGTAAAGTGTTATCGTTGCGGGGGTCCAAACCATATGGCTAGGTAGAAATCATCCGGTGTTATGGCTATGAGGATGTTGACTTGATAATACTTCAAGGGACTGTCTCGCTGCACCGGGTGCAACTTTTGCGGACGGGGCACCTACTTCGGGATTGAACAAGAATAAGACTTGCTACAAATGTGGACATGAAGGACATGTAAGATCTCCGTGTATGATCTGGACTGGCATTAATTTAAGTCATTGCAGATTGCAAGAGATTGTACCGAAAATGCAGAGTTTGCTGGATAAGTATGTTTTCATTTCCTCCCATTTGCGGTGTGGAGAGATATCCTTCTGTTGGTCCTTAAAAATGTGAAGTACATTCAAGTGATTGTCATTTCACCAAGCTTTAATCATACAGACGCATTTTGCTCTACACGATGGTGCTCGACTTCAGCGCACTACTAGCAACGCTATAGCTACCTTTTTGACAGTATTTCTTTACCGTGATCAGGTTCCGGGATCTCGTTCGGGGCAGACGGAGATGACCACCGGGAACCCATTCCTAATTCTCTATCCTACTAACGTTCCAACGTCATGTGCGATCGATCGTGCTAATTACCCTAGCTCGCTTTACAATTATCCGTGCATGTAAGATCTCATGTCTTCCATGGCCAGTACAGGCATCAGCATGTGAACCACTGCACATCCGCGAAACAAGCCCGTTAACAGTGACTTGCACATAGCCCAGACACGACCTCTGTTCGCCTTCTGTGATGGGGTTCCATGGTTGTGATCATGTTTCGGAATCCCATGACTTGTACGTGAGGCAAATGTGTCAGGAAATCAGGATCGTGATTAGGGGTTAGCGGAGCGCTCGGCTTGCAGCAGTGCTATTTCAGTCTTACCGCCGGATTTGTGCGTAGCATTGGGACCTTGCGTCGTGGAAACGATGCTTACAGCATTTCGACGTGCTACACACACTACCTGTCGCTGCCCACAGCGGCGCAGAGCCTTCTTTAACTTCACCAAATTTTCTTCCACAAACTCCTTTCCGCATAACGGGTTGGAAACCCAAAGCTATCATGAACAGAAAATCTTTCCGTACGTTGCTGTGCATTGACATTCTATCATTCACCCACACTGGTTCATGCAGATACCGGCGCAGTGAACTGTACGACATCATTGCGGACGTAGAATCCTATTCAAATTTCGTGCCATACTGTACTGGTTCAAGAATCCTTGAAAGCAAGGCGTGGCAGAACGGAATAACGGTCATGGAAGCTGAGCTTACAGTAGGCTTCCTCGCATTTAAGGAAAGCTATATCAGCAATGTGACATGCAAGCCTCATGAATCTGTGGAGGTATAACCTTTCTGCCTGTATCTTTCGTGTGGTAAACTGCTGACACTTCGGTATGCCAGGCAGTAGCCTCGTCTTCAAGTCCATTGTTCAAAACCTTGACCACGGTTTGGCGCCTTCAGCCAGTACCTTGCTCCTCTCCCCAACTTTCGCCACTCCCACAAGAGATTTCTGCAGGAGACTTTGCTTCTCGAACTTTCTCCGGCCAAGGGCCAACATTGGTCACTCTGGACCTTGCCTTTGCATTCGCGAACCCAATGCATGCCACTGTCTCTGCGACGTTCTCCGGGCAGGTTTCGAAACTCATGGTGAAAGCATTCGAACAGCGCTGTATCGCAGTATATGGACCTCGAAGCGATTGATCGATCCAATGTCAATACCTTGTTTGGTTTAATCATAATATCCATTGACATTGCTGCTTAAGGACGTGAAATAGACCTATAATACGAGGGAAAGTTCACACATCCCCTTTATGCAGACAAAGGGTCGAAGGAATCAGTCGTTTTTCACCCTGGTGCTAGGTGAGAGATCCTCTCCATCTTGAAGTTTGCCTTGTCTTCGTCCGTCCACGATCAGGAAGTGTGGGGTGTCCCTGCCTGCCGGGTGCAGAGTATAGTAGGAGTCTCACTTCCAAGATCTGTCCTTGGAACAATGGAAGCTCCTGCAAGCAGTTCACTGACTAGAGTCAGTAACTGTCTTTTTCGTCATCATGCTCATGGTGGATGTCTGCGGTTACCGGGCAGGATGGGCGAACCAACGGATACAATTTCCAGCTCACCATCGATGATCTCGCCGACAGTTGTGAAGGGTGGTTTCTCAGGCCGTCGCCCTCATCTATGGTATTCGCAAACGTTTCAATTGTAACATTTATTTTGTTTGCCAGGTATGAGATACCGATTACTTAGTGCTTGACAATGGATGTTTGATGGTATTCGGCTGGTATCACAAATTCGGCAACCTGTGGCTCAAGCGCTCATCAACAGTACTGTGTGGATCACGAAAGGACGGATGGGTGTTTCGGGTCCGGTCACTGGGTATAATAATTGAGGTTG
>QFEF01013312.1:0-14954 GCA_003316035.1 Neoboletus subvelutipes | reverse complement strand
AAGATCCTGACAAACTACACCGTACGCGTCGCCCAGGATTGGTCACCACTCCTCATCAGCCTCGACCCTGCCCAGGCCCGTCCTCTTCTCTCTCCCCCATCTCCCACACGCCCCTCACCTCCCCCCAGGGCGCGTGGTCAATTCCAGGAACAATATCAGCCGCCGTAGTAAGAAGCCCCATCGGAACAGCCTCCCCTGCTAATCCTTTGGGTTCCGCGGCCACATCGGCTCCTACTGCCCTCGCTTCTAATGCACTCACCCCATTGACTTATTGGTACGGCCACCCAGACACAAAAAGCAATCCTCAGCTCTTCGATCGCTTAATCCGGAACATCGGTTTCAATGTCGTCGAGCGACATGACGTAGACCCTCAAGGTAGCCACACTCCCTTCCCTTCCCTAACAACTTAATTAGGCGTGGATAGCACGCGTCTCAGGCTTGATCGTCGACACTCCCTCTTCATTTGCCTCCGGTCCCAGTTCTGGCTCAGGCGCAGACAGTCGCCACTCCCTCCTCAAGGCCTGTGTCGACGCATTCAAAAGTATGTTCCACTCCCTCCTTCGCCTCCTCCTTACACCACATCACTCCCAGTAAACGTCATCCTCGTCGTCGGTCACGAAAAGCTCAACGTCGAGATGCAGCGTCTCTATGGCAGCCAACTCTCCGTCCTCAAGATTCCCAAGTCCGGAGGGGTATCCCACCCTCTCCCGCTCTTCTCCCTCTTCTAATTCCACCCATTCTAGGTCGTCGAGCTCGACCACGCTTACCGCGAGCGTGTACACAGCTGCCAACTCCACGCGTACATGTACGGCCAAAAGATCGACCCCCCTCCTGGCGTATCCTCGGGCCTCGTAGGAGGGGAAGCAGCTACAGAACTCATCCTCTCCCCATCTTCAACCATTATCAACTTTGGCGACCTCGCGATATACCGCATCGGCCTAGGTGAATATCCTCTATACATCCATCCTCGCTTCTCCTGCCTGTGACTGAACTCGCGCGTTCAGAGTCTATGGCACCCTCCTCCGCTTTGCCCATCGGAGCTGCACGCATCCTATCGGAAATGCAACCCACGCTACTAGATCCAGCATCTGGCAGTGCAAGACTGTTCAACAAGGTCCTTGCCTTGCTTGCCCCCTTCAATGAAGACGAAGACGAGCGATACGACGAAGAAATTCTCGACTTGCCTGCCATAGGATTTCTCGTCATGTGAGTTTCACCGAGTCAGTCTTCTCCCGATCGCTCACATTCGCTCTCTGTCACGCTCGCTCTAGAACAAGCATGGACATTCCAAACAAGAAGTTGACCGTGCTTGCACCAAATCAAGGTTCAGTCGTGGGAGGTACAGCTATCATGGGTTCATTTGAGTGGACAGAATGATGGCAGCCCAAAACCGTTTTGGTACAAATAGGTACTGATTGTAACCCAGTGACTTGACATGAAACGTTGTAATCATCTCAACACGGGGCATCATTGCGCGAAACCGGTTTGAACCCCAAACTTTGAACGTTCAAGTGAAACATACATTCATCTCCATGTTAGAGCCGCGAGAGGTCTCGGCCCCAAACGCCCCTGTCAAGGTGTGGGTGAGCCTGTAACCACACAGTCGCCGACGGGCATACCTAATGATCCAATCAATCATGAGCAATGCCCTTGTCCTGGAGGACACCTGTTCACTCCAGTATACACTTCTCCAAGCATACATCGCGACCAAACCGCCCATGACCGACAGTTTTCCCAGATCGAACACAGCGGCATTGCCAATATACGCCAGACTGCCAAGGTGTTTGTATCGGAATGGTCCACTAACAGCTTCGTCCAAGTCCTTGACGCTGTTCGCCTCCAGCACTTCGTGTTGCGAAGCAAGTTTGCCAAGTTTCTTTCCGAGATATTTACCTTGCTGAGAAGCGACCTGCGCCGTCTGTAGATAATGGTATCAGCTACAGAGACAGCGTGAGCGAGCCCCGACTGACAGCAGGCAACGCCGTTATCTTGTTTCCTATCTCTTCGAGAAGCTTGCAGAGCTCGTTCAGCGTCAAGCTATTGTCTGCATCCGAGTCGTACAAGTCGAATAGCATGCGGACCTTCCAACGTGTCATGATAAAAGAATTCATCAAATTTTCAACGCTGACCTTCTGCAAGTGGGTCTCTGCCATAGGGATACGTTGTTTAATCCTGGAGACTGTCACACCATAAAGACAGTGACCCAAAGAGATCGACCAGCAGCTCCTTACCCATGAAATCAAATTCATCAAAGTCAATTTTACCATTCTTGTCTTTGTCGGCCTCGTCTACCAGCTCCAGGAGATGGCTCACAAGGGAAGTTTCGATCTATTCCACCGACATGTTCGACTCGCAGTAGTCTGGAACTATCTCGATCCACTCACCGTTGCGCAGTCGCCGATAGCATATACCTCGCCGAGTGGCGCACCCTTTACGCGGAGATGTGCGTCAACCTCGATAGCTTTCTTGTGGACTTGATTGGGTAGAAGATCCGAGACCCGCTTCGTCAACGGGTTCATCGCTATTCCCGTCGACCACAGTACAAAATTGGCAGGGATCTCATGCTGAGTGATCGTCCCATCCGGTGACCGCACGGTATACACGACATGGTCACGATGTACCGAGTGAACGCGAGCCGAAGTGATAAGGTCCACTTTATCACGCTTGAATTTGTCCTACGAAACGATCAACGTGAGCCCAGAAAAGACAAGGCCAGAAGATGCAACATGCCTCCGCGTACTTGGAGATGGCATCAGAATACTGCGAACATGAGACTACCGTTCTTCGACTGGGTACCACTCAAACATACTGTATTCAAAATGTGCTCGCGTGACTGGATGACATGGATTGAAACCTCTTCCCGACATAGTTTCGGAAACTGGAGGTAACACGTGGGTACATAAGGAATGGAAGTACGTGAGAACAACGCACGTAATTCATGATGTCTTCCTGACAAAAATCGTATATTTCCTGAAAAAGGTCCCGTAAGAGCCCAAAAAATGCAAAGAAAGAGATGGGGAGGCCCGGGATACATACAGCGGCTGTTTCAACACCCGTGGGTCCTCCTCCACAAACCACAAAACTCAGCAAACGCTTTCGCTCTTCTGGGGTCGTGGCCGGTAAAGATGCTGCCTCAAAGTTGTCTGAAGGCGGTACTTCAGTAAATCATGACAGGTCTAGTATGGATCGGCGCACCCATAATCCGACGTCGAATGGCCTGTGCGTCCGATATGGTCTTCAGCTGGAAACAGTGTTCTAATCCAGACACACCATGCGTGCTGGAGACGGAGCCGACTGCGATGACCAGCTTATCGTAGCTAGAAAACCAGAAGGGTGATTTCAGCTTCATGAAGTCTTCAATAACCCGGACTCACGGTACATATATTCGTTGGACGTTCCCATCAGGACCGGCTGTTTCGACTTCCAGTAGCCGTTCAGACATCACCAGATCTGTTGCCTTTCCGCAAATCATTTGACCACGGAGTCGAGCAATGATTTTGCGTATCGGCTCGACAAGACTGCGAACCTGCACCGTGCCTACGGCAGCGGCTTTGCGGGGGGAAAATCAAGCAGGCGTAAATAACGTGATTCCAAAAGGGACCTTACATGGCAAGAGAGGAGTAAATGTAGTAAACGTTTCCGCGCTGACGACGGTTACATGGTAGTCGCCCAGCGACAAGTTTTGTAAGATCGAGACGGCCTTGGTGATCAGAGTTGTTGAGTAACGAATGGATTGAAAAGACACGGGGTCTCACCCCCCACCCCCCTCCAACAACGACGAGTTTGGGCTTGTCATTCAGTTTTCTGAATTCCTCGTCTTCTTCGTCCGCAAGAAGGGCATTTACCACGGGCAAATGCTTTGGACCACCACGCTCAGGATGCAGTGCTAGGGGAGACACAGGAACGCGTTCGACGTGTTTGTCCGTGTACGTGAATGCATCGTGTATAAATATAGCTGTTCCGAGGGCGAACACGCCAGCTGTTGCGGACAGTACAAGGTAAGAGGTGTACTTTGCAACGAGAAAGGAGCGGCGGAGGAAACGAGATCTAGGACGCGGCTCTAGGGGAATGACGGGCTTGGTTCGCTCCGGGGATGATCCAGCTGCAAACGAACGTGTGAGACACGGGGCTGGTCGTGGAACGAGCGATATGTGGACCGGCCTCGAGCGGTTCGTGAGGCCGTGGGCAACCCTGATAGGGCGCAAGACCTGCGAGTGTTTGAGCATGCTCGACGGTGTGCTCCTTTCTGAATCGCTAGTAGTAGCACCAATAGTGGATATAGGATCTCTCACGACCCAGGCTCGGTGATAAACCTGGTCTCCTTGCGATCAAATGCAAGAACTCACAAATCGAATTGCTACGCTAGGTTACAGTGCGGGATATAATTTGCCAACAAATGCAATAACGGAGATACTGTACGCTTGCCATCAGTCATAAACAGTAAGGGAAGTCGGCCAATCGTCCAATGCGAATCGAATCTTTGCACCATGTCTGAATCCATGCGTTCCCTGCCGGCAGCCATCGCCTGAATCATTTAATTGAAGGGCTTCCGACAACGGGATCATCGATAAGCTGCGACGAATTGTTCAAGTTTCTGGACAATCTCGGACATTGTGGGTCGTTCCGCGGGGTCATGAGCCCACATGCATTCGATGAGTCCAACAATTTCCGGACAATACTGTTTTCGTAATCCGCTCACAGAAGGTCTGTAACGGCCAAGTTGTCAGCGATTCGCTCAAGATACCACGACATAAAAACCAACCGTTGTCGTTTTGCACCCACCGTTTCGTAAATGGCATGCTCGTTCATTCCCTTTTGAGACAGTCAGCTATATACCATTCAACAAGGACAAGATGCCTACCTCCCACGGAAACCTCTTAGTCGGCAAATGCCACTGGAGCATCTCCCAGAAAACCATCGCACAGGAAAATACATCGGCTTTATGATTGTACTTGGGATGGGCGTGCCAAAGCTCCGGAGCTTGCCAATTTACTGTACCAACAACACTCCGAACCATCGATCGTGTCGATTGCTTGACCTTTGCTAGCCCAAAATCCGCAATCTTCGCAGCCCCACGAGAGGTAATGAGGATATTCGAGGACTTGCAATCCCGGTGAATAATCGAAGGCTTGCGGGCGTGAAGGTATTCCAGTCCATAGGCGATATCAAGCATCATGCTTAGCTATGAAAGAGATTTCCAGATACCTTAAACGAGACAAAAAATATATACGTACAACTTTATATAGCGATGGCGCTGGGACATTCCGGATGTAGTCAAATAAGTCACCATTTGAACACAACTCGCTGACGATCATCACTGGCGTTTCACGCGTGTTCTCCGGTATACTGACGCCGAGCTACAACGGTGATTTTAGGTTAAGCGTAGTGAAAGGAGAGGACACTCACGAAGCGCACAATGTTCGGATGGTCAAACACTCCAAGTAGCTTGAGCTCTTTGATGTCCACTACCGCAGTGATCAGTGAGGGCTTTTTGAGACATAACAATGACGAACTTGAACTGAGCTGATCCCGAAATTCAGCGATTGCAACCCGTCTGCCTTTGAACTTCCCAATGTAGACGTCCTTAAAACCGCCACTCCCAATCTTTTCTAACTTTGTTAGCTTATCTGGGGGTATCTCGCGATCTTCAAGCCCCAAGCTTTCCAGGTCGAGCTCTAGCTCTGGCTCCGGTTGATTCTGTTGCTCATTCGATATCGGTGGCGTACAGGGCTCGTCCTGATGGACACGGTGTGGGCGTATGAGTATGGGTGGAGTGATACTGTAACTGGGACTGTTGGTTCTGCGGCGACCGCCACGAACACGGATCGTCGACGGAGGTCGCACAGTACCCGTTGAGGATGGCGAAGAGAACCCATTCGCATGACGATCGCGCCACTGTAGTAGAGACTGCGCAAGCTGAGGTTTCGTACCAGCTACGTTGAGGTCGCGTGTCTCGCAGAGTCGAACAAGATCATCACGACGGAGACGAATCAGTGTCTTCTTAGTGGCAAGGGTAAGATCGACTTCATCGACCATCAGCATGCTGAACCTAAAGGGTGGTGAATACCTACAATCCTCTTCCTCCATAGTTTCATCAACATCAACATCAGCTTCCTCTGTACTGTCAGCGTCCACATCAACTGATTCGAGTTCCAAGTCAATCTCTTGGTCATCCTGTTCCTCCTCCTCATCCCCGTTAAGATCCTCGCCACCTAGGACTTTCCCACTCCGCAGCTTCCGGGGTGTTGTCTCCACAGGACACAGAGAATTGTCCACGTAAACATCCTCGTCCTCATGAAGACTTTCAGCATCTTCATCGTCCATTTCCTCTGCTACATCTTCCCTGACTTGGTCCTCTTCTTCCTCATCATCTCCTTCGCTACCATCGTCCCTTGGTGGTGTGTGCGTCTGCATCCTCCGCGGCCGCAGGCGTCGTTTGACAGGCGTGCGCCGACCGTTCCCCGGCGGTGGTGAAGGTGAGGGTGACGAGATAAGTTCATCGACCTCTTCATCATCACCCATAGACTGGGTCTCCATTTCACATTCTTCTTGTTCTATGGCGGCCTTGCATCTTGCCCTTTGCCTCGGAGTTGCGTCCTGATCATGCGCGGAGACATTACCATTGACCTTGTCTCTACTGCGGAGCCGGCGAGGGCAACGTGAAGTAGCCGCGATCTTTGCCTCCAACTCCGCGAGGTCGGTTAGTTCACTTTCGTCACTGGACGCTGAAAGAGACCGTGCTTGAACATCCTCGCTGAACTCAACTTGTCTAGCTTTGGGCTTGGCTTTGGGCAGGACAATTTGTGACGGAGGATGTTCACCCTTACGCGTACGGAGACGTGTGGCAGGCGGCGATGGAAGAGGATTGGAAGATGGCATCGTTGGAGAAGATCGACTCGATGTCAAGCGCGTGTTTCGTCGTCTACCAAAGCTGGTCGGATGGTCGGATAATAGCGGCAACACCGGAATGTACTAACCTGGTAACAACCTCAAGTTCCATCTTCTGCTCCGGAACCACACTCAATTCGACAGGACACGAGTGTGTGTTGAGGTAACCCAGAGACAAACTACGTGTCTTCAGGGTACGAGCGGTCATCTGACTCATACCATTGACAGTTACGCGCCTCCTAAGACTAGAAGCTGCTGTGTACTTGATGCCGACATCTGTCTCCTCATCACCGGCAATGTTCCCGTCATCAGACGAAAAATCACTGGAATTGCCGTCTCCTCTGCCTGGAGAGGAAGAAGGAGGAAGTGAGGCAACGTCGTCGCGCGCGGAGATGATGGCATCGACCAATTCGGGTTTTGTTAGGGATTCCGTATCGTCCGAAAGGCCAGCCGCGATATAAAGGCGCACAAGTTCATCCTTGCGCAACCGTAAAAGTTGTCTGGTGGATGCTTCGTTGATAAGAAATTCATCCGCTATTTCACCATAAGCGTCAGACGATGGCGGGTGCGAGCGCAGCTTACATGACTCCTCCCGATCACTCTCCGGCTCGGAGTCATCCGATCCACTCCACTGATGGTGCGCGTCGACATCCATCGAAATCGCCTCATCGTCGATTTCAGAATCTACTGTAACCGCTTTTCGCCTCTTGGGTCTGCCGGACCCGCGCATTGAACGACCATTCGCGTGCGCATTCTCGTTGACAGAAAAGACGCGCTTTCGCTTCGAACCAACGGGCACATCGAAATTCTGGCTCACATCGCGCATGCTATTTTTTGGAAGGAGGTACTGGCGACTAGGCAACCTGCGTAGATTTGGCTGCAAAGTGGCAAGGATAGGGCGAACAGATATTGTATCTGAAGAGGAGGGTGCGGACGCGCGCGAGGCGTGGGAACCGACGGTTGACCTCTGGAATCTATTAACGAAAGCGAGAGCGCGTCTTGCAGCGGAGGAATGGCGAAGCGAATATTTTGTTTTCCGATTATGAGTACTTGATGGGGATGACGAGAATCGATGTGGCGAACGACGTTGAGCCATGCCAAGAGCGGGGACGATGATGCGGCGGTCGAGTTCTGGACCGGTTCGCAGGTGACTCGCGTCGACGTTTGGTCAACGTTTACCTGACTCGATGAAGACAGCCACTTTCGGGGATGGTTTCTGCTCCTCGTCGCTAACGCCGTGGCGGACGTCGACGTGATCTTGGAGTCGTCGTCGCTGTAGACTTCAATGTTCGGTTTGTTTGGTTTCTGTTTGTCCATCTCTTGTCGCCACGTCGAAAACAAGCGCAAGCAAGTCGGTGGCGTGGACGGCGGTAATTCCCTCAAACGTTCTCACGGAAAATTTGCACTGAAAGAGGCCAAGAAGGGAAATATTACGTGTCGCGGCGTCATACATATGCTTGTCAGGTCTCCCGAATTCTGTCTTCACTCTACCCACGATGTTACTCAAGTTTTCCAAGTCGGACATCCTAGACTCGTCCCTCGTATTCCCGGAGACCGGTGCCCTCGGTTTTACTATCCTTACACGCTCACATTTCATTCATGCGGGAGAAAACGATTCCGACACGGAGAGCGAGAGTGAGGCTACAGTGACTCGGAGGACCATCATCGCCGATAAGCGCGGTGCTACTGTGGCGGAAATTGGATGGGACGGGCGACGACCCGTAGAGGTCATCATCGGCAAAGAAAAAGTCACAGTCAAGGAAATGTTTGGATCCCAGAGTGCCATCTTGTCGTGAGACCCCCTTGTATCCCATCGTGTCTCCTCTGACATCAAAATCCTTTCTAGACATAATGTTCTCGGACTGCCTGCACGCTTTGACACTGAATTTTTCTGGTTGGCTGGTCCGGACGGACTTACAGTAGGTGGAATTCCACATCTATGTGAGCCAAGCAGTCTCAAGGACACCATAGCTCCTGGACTATGATTCAAATCAAATCAAAGGGCAATTCCACTTGAACAGTCTTCGCGTCGGCGAACATTTTATCACGACACCATTATCAGGTTTTGGTCATCACTATCTCGAATTCGAACCGCACCCACTGGCGTCAACAGCCGAACTCATAGGTAAATAGTCTTTGTCCCAATGACTCGCTACGGTCTTGTTTACTACGCCTGCAGTCACCTTTATACTCATGGAAGTACTGCGGAGAGGGAAATTCAATCAACATCCAGATACCTTTGATCGACCAAAACTTTGGCAAGCTACATCCTTTGCCAATCTTAGCAAACGAATACGACGCGGTACGATATGAGGGGTATTCTCGAGCGAAGTTACTAGTGAGCGGTGCACGGGGTGGTGATAAATGTTTCTTTACACTCATTTGTTCGTCTTCTTCATTCTAACTTGTGACTAATTTTGTAGCCATGTGTAGCAGACCATCTCATGCTATCATCTGTCTAGTTGTTGTCAATGCTATCAGGATTTAGCTCGAGATTTTTTTGTGGGGGTGTGTCCTGAAGGAGCTTCTCCGAGTACTGATCGTACCGACGACCGGCGCAGTGATTTCCAAAGATGGGATCCCCTTTGTCTCGCCTGTTCCTGGCCCAGATTTTCTCAAATCGGAGTGAAGCGAAGAGTTAAGTATACATGTAAAAGTGAATTTCGATGTTTACTAAGTATCTACGTGTACACATTCCCTACCTTGTACATCTTACTTCCTGACATGGGTGATACCCCATCCTCTGCATATACCCGGTCTACGTTATACATCTTCGACATAGATTGAAGACCAGCTCCTGATGGGGACGTAGCAAGACTGGAAGTCTCGGCGGCCGCGACGCCCTTGCCTGCCTTGCTCGCTAAACCGGCTGCACGTCCATCCGGAATCCTGATAAATTCAAGCTTTCCGTCTCCTGTGCGTCCGTCGAAGATATAATACCCTTTTCTCTCAAATTGGATGATATCACCCGCTTTAAGCGTTTTCACGTTCGCGTCCGCCAGTGCCTCTTCACGAAACTCGGTTATTGGTGGGACGAAGTCTTTCACGTCATCTTCTTCCTCAAGCTTCTTTTTTGTGATCAGGTAGTCGTAATCCAGAAGGATGACTTCGATTACTGAGTGGGCGTCCGTGGGTTGGGCAAGCCAGGTTATTTTCTTTTTGGTTTTGCGGAAGTCGCCACCGAGGTTCAGCTCCATAACGATAGAGGTCACCTCACCGTCTTGTCCGACCACTTTCGAACGCACGAAGGCGTTACCCCAATCCATTAGGGTGATCTGACGGAGTACGTTATTTCAAATCAACTCAAAACTCAGCACGGGCTTGCCTCCTCTTGATCTTCGAATGAAGAAGCATCCTCCTGCTCAAGCAAGATTGTGGACGAGTAGACTGTTTGCTTCTCGCCGACCTCTGGATTCTTCTTATGGAGAGGTAGTGTCTTAACCTCAACTCCGGTAGGGCCGCCGCTGATCGTTACGGGTACGCTGGGAAAGCCCGATGTAAAATCTTTGAAAACTCTTGTACATACGTGTGCAGTAACGTACCATTTCTCCTTAAGAATCGTCCAGAACCGGGGAGCAACCGGATCGATTACCTTCTTATTGAGAGCCCAGATAGAATCCCATTCAAGAGAAACGAGGGACTGTGAGGGTCCCTGGGACAGCATAAATTGCTTCAGTGCCTCTACCGTCATGCCACGGCGACGAATCCCTGTTTTGAAAGTGAGTCCAATCAACACACGGGTTCTGTCACACTAACCCCGAATGGTGGGAAACCGTGGGTCATCCCACCCTTTGACGATCTTGTTATCAACGAACCAATGCAATTTTCGTTTGGACAATAGGGTATAAATGAAGTTCAACCGACTTGAAACAACGGTTAGATTGGCAGACGGGATATGGAAGAAATTCCCAGACCTGAAGTCCCAGATCAAGACAGGGCGTAGACTTAATGACTCCATCATCCAGTAATATTGAGCATTTCTCTCGCGATACTCCATAGTCCTCAGTGCGTGAGTGACGCCCTCGAGCGAATCGACGATGGGACATGCAAAATCATAAGTGGGGTAGATCGTCCACTTCTCGCTGTTAGGTACGAATGAACACATACACAGGCGACAGGAATGCACAAAACAACTCACCCTGTACGATGGTGAGGAGTGATATTGCACCG
The DNA here is from genome assembly GCA_003316035.1 of Neoboletus subvelutipes. Taxonomy (NCBI): domain Eukaryota; kingdom Fungi; phylum Basidiomycota; class Agaricomycetes; order Boletales; family Boletaceae; genus Neoboletus; species Neoboletus subvelutipes. The sequence continues at coordinate 3,896 of QFEF01013312.1, read as the reverse complement.
GTAGATGACTGGATCACGAAGTGTTTTATTCTGATCATCCACGCTGATTTTTGCACGGAGACACCACCGGAGACCCTCTGGCGTCCCAGATTTCATTTCCGCAAAATGTTTCAAACTGTGCTCAACTGAGTCATCGCGATGTGCCGAAGCAATTCCCTTGCCCCGTTCCTCGCGCATCTACCCGAATGTCAGCAGCAACGAAAGCTATTGCACAAGGTTCGTACTTGAGCTTGTTCTGTGTCGTCGGTATATGCCTTGCCGGCTTTAATCATTTTGATCGCAAGTTCGTAGGTCTGATCAAAATAGTCCGATGTGTGGCTTATAGTGTCTGCTTTGATACCCATCAACTCTAAATCCTCTAGGATGGTTTGCTCGAACTCGGTCTAATCCAAAAGTAAGGTGCGGCAATTGCAATCTGATCAAGAGTAAACACGCACCCTCTCCTTGGTCGGATTCGTGTCATCGAATCGGATGATCATTTTTCCTTTGTACATTTGTGCAAAGTACTGGTTTAATATCGCAGCCTTGGCGTGGCCAATGTGCAAGTACCCGCTGGGCTCGGGAGGGAAGCGCGTCACGACCTCGCCTTCCTTTGCATTCTGAAGGCCCAAGGCAAAACTTGCAGCAGTTTTTGTATTCCGGGCCTTGTTTGACTTGGCCGCTACGAGACTAGCCAGAGCGGCTTGCGTGGATTCAAGGCTTTCCAGGTGTGAAAACCACCGCAAGGCATGAACGTGTTGGCCATTTTTGAGCAGACCCAATATTTTGATAGATGCTAAGAGAGAGAAACCAGACTAGAACACTCGTGACGATACGTAGGGTGTCACGTACCTCTGATGGTTCCCCAGAGCATCCAATCCGCTGCCGTGATTTTGTGACCAACGAGGAATGTACGATATGCGAGGTGATCATCCAATGAGTCGAGAGCACCGAGAATACCGGGTACCGCCGTTATTGTGGGCAGCGTTTTTGCTAATGCAAAGTACGTTGACTCCTAGCGGCATGATCAGCTTCAAGAGATATTAGAAAGATATCAGACAACCTTTGCGTTCTCCCCATCTATACCTGCGATCTTGGCCAGGATCATGACTATCTCGTCTTCAGTGGCATATTTATCACCATCTAGATCAAGTGAAACTCCTGTCGTCGTCTCATCGAAGTTAATCTCAGCCCTTTGAGTGTATATCGCAATCGCGAGGGCAGCGTAGGGAAATGGAGATGCCTTGGTCGACAGCGTCAGCGACATGCTGATGTCCAATCGTCCGTGTGGTACTGTGAGAAGGTTGGAATGATTTGAAATGTGTACTCTGATGACTCGACCAGCTACTAGTCCTCTTTAATCCCTCTCGATTTTCCCTCCACCATCTGCCAAAAAGTACCAGCCATGGGCTGCATGCTGTGAGTCGCGGCAATCCACTCGCATGGACTCCCTAGTCTAAACGTTTCCTCTCAGCATCGATCCTTCTCAAAAGTACAAGCCGTACACGCCTCTAAAACTCCCCGGCCGCACATGGCCAACCAAAACATTCGTCAAGGCTCCCATCTGGCTGTCCACCGATCTCCGTGATGGAAACCAAGCCCTTGCAAACCCCATGACCGGGGATCAAAAACTCGCTTTCTTCAGACTGCTCGTAAAGTGCGGTTTCAAGGAGATAGAAATTGCGTATCCAGCTGCCAGTGACACCGATTTTTCCTTCGTTCGATACCTCGTCGAGCACGATGAGATCCCGGACGACGTGTGGATTCAGGTCTGCAAACATCGGGTCTGTCCAGTAGCCTATATTAATACATGTCATGCCAGGTCTTGACACCAGCTCGCGAGGATCTTATAAGGCGAACGTTCGACGCTGTAGTAGGCTCGAAGCATGTTATCATCCACATGTATAACGCAACTTCTGCCATGTTCCGCAATGTCGTTTTCAACAACTCGAAAGAACAAACGATCGGTCTTGCAGTACACCATACTAATCTAGTCCGCGAATTAACCAATCAGTATGGGGACTCTCATGGTACTGCGTTCCGGTACGAATACAGCCCGGAAACGTTCTCCCAGACCGAAGTCGAGTTCTCGGTAGCTATCTGCGAGGCTGTCAAGACTGCTTGGGGAAAAGCCGGCCCCGGCAATCAGCGAGTAATCTTCAATTTACCCGCAACTGTGGAGGTGGGGCCACCCAACCACTACGCAGACCAGGCAAGTTTCCCACTGCACCTTTCACTCTAAACTGCTTTGACACCCTACATAGATTGAATATTTCTGCACTCACATCTCAGAACGCGAAAAAATAATTGTCAGTCTGCACCCCCATAACGATCGGGGGACCGGTATCGCAGCTGCCGAGCTTGCCGTTCTTGCAGGTGCCGATCGAATAGAAGGTTGCTTGTTCGGCAACGGCGAACGGACGGGAAACGTTGATATTGTCAACCTTGCACTCAATCTCTACACTCAAGGCATCCACCCTCACCTGGATTTCAGCGATATCCAGAGCATTATCGACATCGTCACACAATGCAATGATCTCCCAGTCCACCCCCGACACCCCTACGCTGGGGAGTTGGTTTTCACTGCATTCTCTGGTTCACACCAAGATGCTATCAAGAAAGGATTCGAGGAACAGGCACGACGTCATGCCCGAAACCTTGCGAATGGCGACGCGCAATTGTGGGACATGCCTTACCTGCCACTCGATCCTGCAGATCTCGGATGCAACTATGAGGCCGTCATTCGTGTTAATTCGCAATCCGGAAAAGGAGGTATTGCCTACCTTGTCAAACAACATCTCAATCTCGACCTCCCCCGCAAGCTGCAAATCGCCTTTTACCAGGTCATTCAGGTCATCTCGGATCGCGAGGCAAGAGAGATGACGGTAGAGGACATCACGACTACTTTCCGCAACACATATCACTTTGGAGGACCGAAGTACGAGGGAAGGTTGGCACTCAGAACATTTTCTATCACTGCTGAGCCATCGTCGGAACCTTTTGACACCGACGAGGTTTCAGACGAACGCCGCCGGTTCGACGGCACATTGTCTGTCGATGGCATGCTCCGAGTTATACGGGGAGACGGAAATGGACCAATCTCTGCCCTGCTCGACGCCCTCCGCAGCCATCTTGACATCGACCTGACTTTGCGCGAGTATTCTGAACATACCATTGGTGAAGGCCAGACTGCCAAAGCAGCCTCGTACATAGAGCTTGTCGCTACTCTTAACAACATCAAGGAGACACGCAGTGCCTCGCAGTCGTGGTGGGGTGTCGGTGTCGATTCCGACATCGCTGCGGCTGGTTTGCGTGCAGTTCTTAGCGCAGTAAACAGCGCCATCGGTGACCGCTCCTTGCCCGAGCTGAAACTGAGCATCGGCTTCAACTCGACGACAGGTCAAGCAGACGTAGCGAATGCGATCGTTAACTCATTGAAGTTACAACTCCCCCGCAGGCTCCAAGCTGCCTTCTTTGAAGTTGTGCAACGCGTTGCCCGGGATTCGGGTGGACAGATTTCCTATGAGGACTTGACCAAACTATTTGGAGAGATATACGGCTACGAGACTACCAAACCATATCGATTCGAGCTGGAATCATTCGACCTTGCAAAGTCGAACGTCGCTGGACGTCGTCAAATTACGGGGGAGTTGCTCGTTGACGGTGAGGTGCGGAGTGTTTCTGGAGAAGGCAACGGGCCATTGTCTGCTGCTCTGGCTGCGCTGCACACACAAATCCAAGGCACTCTTTCGATTAGGGAGTATATCGAGCACTCGATAGGTGAGGGTGCCGATGTGAAGGCTGTCTCCTTCGTGGACTTGGTTTATGAAGTCGAGGGAAGGAATAAGGAGTCCGCCTGGGGTGTGGGCAGTGACTCTGACATTACCGCGTCGGGTTTACAGGCGATCATGAAGGCT
>QFEF01013152.1:0-10437 GCA_003316035.1 Neoboletus subvelutipes | reverse complement strand
TTGTTTCATGTGTTGTGGTTCGTGACGTCCTAAGCATATTTGCAGGAATCACGCGGCGAATGTTTATATGCTCTACGCCCTCGGAATCACACACGTCGTCTCCGTCGGCGAATGTGCGCTCGTACCCCCACCCCAAACGTCTACTTCTGCCGTTCCATCCAACCCCCCACAAACTTACCTCATAAATCCCACTTCCCCCACACTCCCCGCGGGACAAAGCACTGGAAACCAAGGCTCCCTCTGGATTGAAGAACGTGAAGGCCGGATCAAAGTTCTCGATATTAAAGGCGTCTGCGACGACGGGATCGACACGCTTGAACCCCAACTCCACCCGATCTGCACCTGGATCGAAAAAGCGCGTCTCGCTGGGGGGCGCGTACTGGTGCACTGCCGCGTGGGCGTGTCTCGGAGTGCGACGGTGACCATTGCGTATGTGATGCAATACCTCGGGCTGAGTCTCGTCGAAGCGTATTTGGTCGTGCGAAGTCGCCGGTTATCAGTGTTGATCCAACCCAACATGAGATTGTTGTACAATCTGTTGGGATGGGAGGTGAGGTTGGCCAGGGAGCGAGCGGGCGGGGACGAGGGACGGTTGAGGGAGGAGTTGGGGAGGGCGTTGACTTGGCCCTATTTGGCGAGGGAGGTGCATGCATTGAATGAAAAGTACTTGACTTGAGGTACTTGGAACGCATTTCCTCTTTTTTTTTCGTCTCTTTTTTTCATCTCGTTTTCCGTGTTTGTATTTCCTGCGTGTTGTACAATCCCCCCCTGTTGTTTCCTGTCCTTTTCTCTTTTGTATTCTTTTTTGACAGAGTTGAATTTTGTGCGACTCGACGTGCTGCTCGTTCATCCTCTGTGCACGACCTCACACAACGAACATGTTTGGGTTCGAGATGTTCGTGTTCCATGTTGATACTTTTTCTTTATGTATGTAGTACTTGTTCTACATCGTTGAACTGTATGATCCCTGCCAGTGTGTGATGTAACGTGAGGGGGGGAATGTACTACTACTATTAATGGTGTTATGGATGATTGTGGAAGATCGACGTGACGACACGCCAGGACGATCCAAAAAAGAAAAAAAAAACCCCATGTATGTGTGGGGAAGGAGGGACCTAAACACGGTTTCATCGAAAAACGGTTTCCAAATCGACGGTGGGAGTGGGGAATCCGGCAAGCCAATATTAGCGCACGACTAGCGCTCAGATCTCAGATACTGACAGTGACCCCGCCTTTCGAACGGTGCCGGTGAGAGGGGGGTTAAATCTATGACGAGATGACACGTCGTGATTACGCACAAAGCCACATACATACGTCGATCCAAAAAAGCCAACCAAAATATTTACGCTCACGACGCCCGATGTAACACACACACGCCCTCGACAGGCAACAGCTCGCTCTCCCTAAACCGCACGCTCACCACGCCCGGCCTCGCCACGCGCACCCATCCCCATCCCCACCCCGTTCCCGTTCCCGAACCCTTGCCCCGCCGTTCCCGCTCCAGGACTAAACATAGGTGCGCGCGTCCGGCGTGGAGTGCGGCGTACCCTGGCGGACCGGGGCGGAGGTCGTAGTCGACCACACCGAGCGCGTACTCCTTCTCCCTATCCCTATCCCGTTCCCTCTCCCTCTCGCGTCCCCGTCCGACCTGAATGTCCCGCTCACGAGGATCGTGATCATACTCGTACGGCCGCGATGACCCGTGCCCGTACTCATGCCCGTGCTGCTGCTGTTGTTGTTGGACAGCGCCGACGAGGGGAACGTATATCTGGATAGGCTCCTGCGCCGTCATCGTCGCGAGCGCAGGCGTGAGCAACAACCGCGCAGTGTACGCGTCGGGCGATTCGAGAAGCTCACAGTACGCAGGGACGAGGATGAGTCTGGTTCGCAACCCGAGCTTGGTGAGCTCGTACGACGGGTCGCCGAGTGCAACCGTGCTCGATGGCGTGACGAGGTCGATTTGTGGGGAGACTTGAGGGCCGTAGCATTGTGGGGAAGAAGGTAGGGCGAGGGACCATTGTGAGGGTTTTCCTGCCCATGCGAAAAAGTCGGGTTCGGTACAGTGTTCGGCGATCGCGCTCATGAGGTTGTGAAATGCGCGGGCGCCGACACCGTACGCGATCGGTATAGTGACGTCAAAGAGCCCGAGAAGGGCGTACGCCATGTCTTCGATGCGAGACGTGGCGCGCTGCGATGCCCATCTCATCTTTTCGGATACTCTGGTGCAGCTGGGGGTGAAAGTTCGTATGTCGGCTTCGGGGATGCCGGTCACTTTGGTGATGGCGGCGATGACAGAGTCGTTGTCCTTGTCGTTGACGCGCTGGTCATCACGGTCGTCCTTTCCGGCGCGCTCTTCTCTCCGTCCTTCAACGACTGTGGGACAGATTGGGGACCAGTCCTTGCCATAAAATCGAATCTTGCGCGGAAGGAGAAGCTCCTGTAAAGTCCAACCTCTGGTGAACCATGGTTCTGACATGAAATCTTCCAGCGTCGATGAATTGCTGAGATGAATGATGCATATACCCGCCTCTGAGTACCAGACACCCATCGATAGGATGGCCTCTTCGAGCTCTGTGCTACTGTCCTTGTTGATGCAACACGTGTCTGTCCAGACATACTCACAACCGTGATCCGTTCGGGCCTTGTCGCAGAATTTGAGGAGTTTGTGATATCCTGGTCCGGTCGGAGCCGATCTTCTGTTGACTTGAAGCCTCTTGCTGGGCAGTTCGTGAAACTGGGGTTCACCGTTGCCCCATCGATGGGAAAAGATGGCGAAGCTGATCATCGTCCGAATGTACTCGTTCTTTGCGGCACGATGTCAGGATCCCCGCGTAGGAGCGAGAGCACGGACTTACAAAGGGTGCGAGGACTTGTGGGTCGATCACCGAAACGCCCAATTTTCTGGCTTCCTCATCTTGTTCGAGCAACAGCTTTGCGAGATGGGAGTCCGAGAGGAAGTCGATTCGTGGCTTGAACGTCTCCCATACCTCATTTCGCGAGACCAGTGTCATGTCGGTGACGCGGAGAAGATGGGTTGGAAGGGTGTTGAAGACATAAGTTTCAAAGGTGGTTTGAAGACGTTGGCGTGCCAAGGTCTCTCGTTCGCTCAGGCTGAGTTGGGGGATGGACGGGGCACTTGGAAGTGGAGCAGTGTGACGTCTTGGCGAGGAGGATTTGCTTCGAACGGCCCTGCTTGCGGAGCTGCTGCGCCCACGACGGACGCGGGGGTGTATCCCATAGTCTGACGTGCTGTTTGTCGTTGTGGAGGACTGACGTCGCGCAGGTTGTGGTCCGAAGTCAGGACTAGGACCGGGCGGTGCCCAACCGTCCCGATCGTCACGATGTCGGCGGTAAAAGTGGTGGTGACCTGGATCTTGCGGAGGAGGGTTTGGACGGCGCCTGGACATGGCAGGTGCCTGCTGAGGTGGGGGTGGGGGACGGGAGTAAGCAGGTGTGTAGTAGGCGTCGTCGTCATCGGGGTAGTCGTTCCTCGGAGGGGATCTGGTTTGGCTCCAATGTGGGTAGTTGGCATACGACATGGTGAGAGGGAGGAGGGGGAGATAAGAGCCCTGTACCCTCGGGCCGGTCGTGTTCCATCGATTGGGCAGCGTGGTCAGGTCGTGGTCCTTACAATGTCCGATATACTTGCCTCATGCTTGATGTTGGTGCCTTGTAGACGAGGTGGTCAGTCTAGTACCATCAGGTGGGTGGGTTAACAGAGATAGGGTTAGGGTTATAAGCATCAACAATGTGCGAATCTAAGCTGAGGGGTCTGACCGCTCGAGCTGATCTCTTCATCGACACGACGACACCATGGGCAACACCTTTTCGCTCGCACGCCATGCGTTCACCGAACTATCCGACAACGTACGCACGTTCAAAGCCTTGAAGGAGCGCATCGAAGCGGAACCGGGTCTGCCAGTCGCGAACCCGACCCGTTCGTTCTGGATGTCCCCTCCGTCCCCTATCGCGCATCACTGTTCCGACTTGCCACAATATGTGGACGTCGTCACCGTCGGATCGGGCATCACGGGTACTTCTGTCACCAAAACCTTGCTCGATCGAGCGCATACCGAGGGAAAGCTGCCTGTGCTACTCATGCTCGAGGCGAGAGAAGCTTGTTCAGGTGCAACAGGAAGGTACGTCCACGTGTACCGTTGTCCAACTAGCACTACCATATATATATATAGGAATGGTGGTCATATCACCCCGGCTCTTTATAGCGATTACGCTGACTTGCGAGACGATCATGGCGATGCAATCGCGCAAAAGATGATCAAGTTACGTCTCGCTCATCTCCATGAAGTGAGGCGTGTTGCAGAGGAGGAAGGCGTGCTGGAAGAATCGCAGTGGCGTCAGGTCGAGACCGTCGATGCGTACTACAATCAAGAATTATTCGCAAAGGCAAAGGCACAGGTACAAGGTTATCAACAAGCCTTGCCTTTCGAAGCATCTCATCATCGAGTGTACGAATCTGCGGAAGCGATACAGGTATGATCCAGCTGCTCTGGTAACGAACCGTGTGACGAAGCGGTGTGTAGAAGTACAACTTGGCATCGGACGTCGTCGGGTGCATCGCTTCCGGCGCTGGTGCCCTCCATCCGTACAACTTTGTGACGGGTGTCCTTTCAAAACTATTGACACGGTACCCCGACAAGTAGGTTAGGTGGTTCGGAACTTGGCTTGGTGGGGCTAATTTGGCTGATAACTATAGCTTCTTTCTGTGTACAAACACGCCGTGTACCTCAATTACGGGACCTTCAACATCGGACCCACTATACACCGTCGTGACATCAAAGGGACTCGTAAAGACGTCTCATGTGATCCATGCAACGAACGGATGGTCGTCGCAGCTGTTGAAACCCATGCGAGGCAAGATCATTCCGTTCCGCGGGAACATGACCGCACAACGCCCGGGACAATCTATGACTGCGGAAACGCTTCAAAGGTCGTTCGTCTTTTATGAAGTTGGGTTTGACTACCTCACGCAGCTGCCGAACGGCGAACACGAATTTATGCTCGGAGGAGCATTCACACAAGAGGGCAGCGATGGATACGAAGCAGTTGCGAACACAGACGACAGCACGTACAGCAAGCGCGTCGGTGCACATCTCGGAGGTATCCTGCCGAGGTACTTTGGCGAGGACAACTGGGGACGCGAGGGACAGCCACCCGAGGGAGATACGAGCGATGAGTGGTCCAAGGGACGGGTGAAGGCGACCTGGAGTGGCATTCTTGGCATCTCCGCGGACATGCACCCATGGGTTGGTCGCTTGTCGCCATCAATGACGGGGCGTTCGGCTCCCTCGAGGCAGAGTTTGTCGTCAGAGCAAAGTGGAAACAAGGCGTTCACTTCTGCAGCCCCTGGAGAATGGATTGCGGCTGGGTATTCTGGAGAAGGGATGGTGCATGCATGGATGAGTGGCAAGGCGCTTGCAGAGATGGTTTTGGGAAGAGAGCGGGAGGGAAACCTTGCAGAGTGGTTCCCTGAAATCTTGCGGGTCAGCACGGACAGGTGGAAGAAGGCCACGCCCGAGGCTTTGCTGAGTCGAGCTTGAATTGTTTAGGTAGCCTGGGAATTTTTTTTTTTTGAGGGACTCGGGCCGCATGTTGCTTTGCTGGGGCTGGGTAGGTTAAGGTAATGGAAAACAAATGATTGGCAGCGATAAAAATACGCCCAGCGCTCGACGAAACTTGAATAAATCTTTGCAAAGTTAATATGTTTGCGCCAGCCCAACTCTCCTTCCTCCCCCATGGATACCACACCACCCGGTGACCAGACCAACCTGTCCTGGGTCAACGTCGGCCTCGGCCTCGCCTTTATCCTCTTCAATGCTCTCATCTCCACCACTCTCAATCTCGGCGTCGGGAGTGCGCTCGTCACCTCCGCATTCCGCTGCATCGTGCAGCTCGCCATTATGGGTTTGGTCCTACAAAGAGTGTTTGAAACCAATAACCCATGGGCTGTCGGAGCCATCGCATGTACGTTCTCTGCACCGCTCAGCGTCGTACATGCACTCATGCGCCGAAACAACGAACGACAGTCGTCTTAAACTTTTTGGGAACCTTTGAAGCTGGTACGTCGCCATTCCGAGTCGCGTGAGTGTCGTCTGTCGTCGTCGGCTGACATACGTCCGTAGTCACAAACAAGTCGAAAAAACGCTACCATAATATGGTATTTCATATCCGTCATCCATGCTACTCGTGGTGGTGCTGACGTGTGAGTCTCGTGCAGTTTTCATCGGTCCTGATGTCAATGTTGGGCTCGACGATTCCGGTCTCGATCATCGGCGCCCGATACGCAATGGCCGTGGACCCATTCTGGACGCCAGCACAGTACAGTATGCTCATCGTCTCATACATTCAGCGATACGGGACGTGGACTGACATCGCCATGCCATAGTTCCCATGGTGGGAATGCTGTGTGGGAACACCGTCTCCGGTGTAGTGGTAGCAGTCGCCTACGTCTTGAAAGAGATGTAGTATGTTTCCCATGCATTTCCTTTTTATCTCTGTCTGACGACCACATTCCCTAGCGACAACCGAGACAAAGTCGAAACCTACCTTGCGTTCGGCGCTTCCCGCTTCGAAGCATGCTTGCCAATCGCCCGTGAGGCCCTGCGTCTGGCGCTCACCCCCACCATCAATCAAATGAGGTTCGTCCTTCTCGTCTTCCCACCCCGCTTCAACATCGTGCTCATCCTCCGTGTACTCGGCCCGGGCCTATGTGTTGTACAGCGTCATCGGTATCATCTCTATACCCGGTATGATGACCGGTGCCATTCTCGGAGGTTCCTCCGTCGAACAAGCGGCGAAATTACAAATGATCATCATGTTTATGATTTCGGCGTCGACAGCGCTCGCTTCGATCGTCACAACGGTCGTCACACTCTCCGTCGTCGTCGATAGCGAGCATCGTGTCCGACCTGACCGCGTCGACGTCAAAGATCATGCCATTTGGCGTGCGAGGAATTGGGTATTTGCACAGGTCGTCAGTGGGATCAAGGGCTTGGCAGGATGTTGTTGCAGACGAAAGAAGGAGCAGCATTCGACGAATGGTGGTGGGCAGCCACTACTTGGATAAGGAGGGTGGGCACGGATGGGCTTGTATCGGTGGTAACTTATCCTGCGTGCTCCGTCCTCATCTACTGGAAAATCAATTATTTATAAAGAGGTATATGGTTGCGAAGGCGGTCTGCTGATTCGCAAGATCGCACAGCTTTTATCGGTCGATAGATCTTTGGGTGTTCTTCCTGGAATATGTAAGTAACGGTGATGATCTCCACAATTATACAGTCAACCCTGTATGTGAACCGGGGCTCTACCTTGACAGGCCAGCCCTTTTCATTGAAAGGCACGTCTAACAAAAAAAAACATTGCAGACATCGTCGTTCGTTCGCCCAAGAAATCTACTGCAATCAATCTTCATGGATGTCTCTGTGTCTATTGATCAAGAAACCGAATACTAAAATTGTAACAATACAGTATGATGCTGCCAAGACCATGCGAAGTTTGTTCACTAATAAGTTATCTCCTCACAGTAATGAATGCTCCGCTAACTTTTCCCCTTCAACATTGCCTCCTACACCCTCTTCACCGCATGCATGATTGCACGCATGACCCACACCGAATCGCGGAAGGCTCATCTCCGATGTTCTGACAGTGAAAACCGTTTAGCAACCTCATCTCCTCCAGTGATCTTTGAACCCATGTAGCTCTCCTCGCTAGAACCTGGACCACCTGCAGTGTGCCATGGTGTGGGTGAGCATTACATACAGAATAACATGGAAATTCACTGACTAGAGAGCACCAACAAGACGCACGCACGAGGGCTTGGAAGTCGTCAAACGACGCTTCGTCATGAATGGTGTGACGCCAGTCAACGAGGGGCCGCATATCTTCTCCGTCGTCGTTCTTCTCGCCGTGCCTCCAATGGGGTCCAGTTGCCCCAGACGATCCAGTAGACCTTACGGTGCGCAGAGTCGGTGGGGGCATCGTTAGTTTGTTGATTGAGCTGCCGTTCGAGAGCTGGAATTCCGCCCTGCCGAGGGTGGGATGGTCTCGATGGTGAAGTAGGGCAAGAGGTTTTTGTTGTCAGGAAGACCCTGTTGCTTTTTATCTTTTCCTAGCTCTCTCATCGTCTCGTCAGGCGCGCTAAATTCTAATGTGCTCGTAGACTTATTGCTTTCTCATTCGTGTCTCGTTGGGGTTCTCGTATCCTTTTGTCACCCAATACCTTTTTTTCTTGCAACCGTGGCATTCCTAGCGGCATTCCCCCCATGCACCTTTTATTTAGTCTTGACGCCCGAGGTTCTTAGCTTCAATCGTCGATAATTGCAGTTAGCCAAATAAATTCATTCATTCATTCATGGGGTGTAGAAAATGTCGAGAACGTAGGAGTGATGCTTTCCCGTACCTACGGTGACTGGCACTATGGGTGAGGACACACGCAACTGTACAAACGAACTTTGACAATAAAAGTCCTTCGCGAGTTCATGGATGTGTCTGTTGGTCAAGAAGACAGAGTACTAAAGTTGTAACAAATATGATGCTACCATGACCACGCGAAATTGAATGTGTCCACGAATCTATCTCTTTACATGGATATTTTTGTGTACCAAACCGGACCAAGTTGTTTCAGGTATTATGCATACAACCAACCGCAGTATGGGCCACTTGGGGATGCTGACAGTAAGTTGTCCCCGTGATGGGTACGGGTAGAGGTGTCCCCCGGTGAGTTATTCCCGTGATCGGGGGCCGGGGCGGTGAAAGAAGCAATTTATTTGATCTCCAAACTAGATTGAATGGCCCCGAGTCGGGTGACAACTGCCAGTGTTTCAAGCAATGTTTGAAGTCCCTCGATCTGAGATCACTTGATGTCAGTTTCCTGCTGTATTGCGATGATATCTTCGTTCCAGTGGTACTTGGCTATTCTACATTGACAGATTTGAACGAAAGCTGGAGTCGAACCGGTTCCCTTGTGCGGTCAGAGACGGAAATTTGTTTCATCATGGAGCCGAGTCCTTTGGGATCGTCTTGGCTTTCACGACTTCCTACTAGGCAAAGATCGGTATCCGGACCGACAGTAAGGAGGGTCAGCACACGCGTCAATCAATCATATTTCCGCCTCGTCCTGCCAGCGTGTTGGCACGTCTTTATCCATTTTTCGGCTACCAAGCATTTTGCCATCCAGGATCTAAACGAACTCTGGGGCCTCGGTGATCATCTGACTAATATTGATATTTCGGCCTGTGTTCGCCGCTGTAGGAAGCACCGGAAACCCATGCAGTTGGCAAAACAATTCTGAGAAGCATCCGACTTCGGGAACTTCGAGCGGCAAGAGTGGCTACTAGTTCCGCGCTTGCTAACACGGGCGCCTGCACCGTTGTCTCACGAGGTACAACCCACTTCCGGATCTGCTATGGGCCATTTGAGAGCTGTGATTGGAGGATAGCTGGTACGTAAGGGTCCTACCAAAAAAGAAAAAGGAGCGAGTCTGGTCACCAGATCCTTCTATGTCGTCGTCTATCTAGACGACTCACCTCATAGACGGTCCACGGATCCGGTCATCAGACTAATCCCAAAGCCCGTTTCAGACCGCGGATGCTTGTAGCGGTCCGGAGCTTTTCGGTTTACAAGTAGACTTTGAATATGTATCATCGACCGAAGGTGCCCAATTCAGTAGGTGCTGTGGTTGAACTATGTAGTGCGTCGAGCAAATGCGGCGACATAACGTTGAACGATCGTATTGGACAGCAATCCTCGGGGGTTGAAGCCTTACAGAATGCTTATATCACACACCTTTAGTGGTTTCTAGGGCCTCAGGGAAGTGTTTGAAGGCCGGCAAGCTGACTCCGTATGTGTGATGCACTGTAAGATTAATCGAGATGCTGTGCAGCTGACTGAGACGTCCGTGTGAGTCCGCCGCTTATGCTACAACTGTACCTGAACTTAACTTTGACGACTTAACTTACGAACCTTACAGCAGAATCACCCCACTCTACTGGCCTTCACCCTACTTGCCAGGGAGAGCCACGAGCCATGGATGGTGTCGTCGACTCGCCATAATCACAAATATGGCGGATGGCATTTGGTGCTTGCCCGCGAGTATACCTCCAGGGACATGACACGACAAATCCCCTCGAAGTAGCTCAGGTGGTTCACTTACTCCATCGTATCCATACCACCCATTGCATGCAGACTCAGCTCCATGCATTTCACCGATTGCTTACCCGCCGTACGTGCCCACCTTGTCACCCGCAGTCCCATTGCCATTCACATCATCCCATCGCTCACAGCGCACGTCACAGTGTACACCCAGGCGCTGAACACATTTTCCCATCGCCTTAGCACCCTCATCACCCATTGCCTCGCCATCATTATTATCCCAGCGTGAGCTCGCCCCACCACCTACAATTCAGCGAGTGTGTGAGGGCA